>PVKS010021327.1:0-35415 GCA_004027875.1 Aplodontia rufa | reverse complement strand
GAGGGACCGGGCTGGGGCGGGGATGGGGCGGGGCCGGGGACTGGGGAGGGACCAGGCAGCTCAGAGCGGTGTGCACTCCTCGGCCGAAAGAACCCCGCAAGAACCCGGGATGCTGGTTCAAGGCAATTTCATCACAGCAGCGCTTGTTATCACAAGCTTCACTGGAGATGGGAAAATCTGCAAAAGCAAAAGGTTAAAGTTTTAAATGATAAAAGACCCAGGGGCCATGTGTACGAACAGAGCTTGAGTCTGCCGCAGCCATCTTGAGGGATGACTGGCAGTAGTGGCCCCGGTCTGTCCCCCTCCCCTTTCCCAGGACATTACAACAGCCCAGACCGTGAGGTGGCAAGTGGAGCTCTACATCCACAGGTGCTGGCATCCTACATGTTAAACCAGGCCCGTTCCGCTTGAAGCCGCCTTGGGACGGACACCACACTCTCTTTCTACCCCAAAGCACAGAGATCCAGAGGTCTGGCTGCTGCCCTGGACCCGGCTTCTGTCAGTGAGTCCCCAGGACCTCCCACTCTGCTCCTTCCTCTCCTCCCACGCACCTTGGGACCAGGTTGTTCTGGAACACTGTGCTAAAGGGAAACACTTCCCATCCTGCCCCTCAACCCTGGCACAACCGGGGACAGTGCAGGGCCTTTGGAAGACGGAGCAGTGGAGCCCCTGCAGGCAGGCATGCACTAGGTGTAGTCATGAGCCAGTGCTCTCTATGGGCCTGTCCTCCTGGGCAGAGCCACACGCAGAGGAAGAGTAGAACCTGGAGGCCCACCACCTGCCGAGGCCCAATGCCTGACTTTGCAGAGCCCTGCAGGAGGCCAGCTCACAACAGGACAGTTCCATATGGACACTGGGCGCAGGACACTGGATGCTGGGTGGAGCCTGTAGGTCTCTGAAGGACAGTCTATGTGACAAAGAACTGGGCTGGCACACCAGCTCCCCCAGCAGCTGTCACTGGCAGCCTACGTGGAGCAGAACCTCCTGGCCCTGGGGGTGCACTCCCACACCTCTGGCTGGCACTTCAGCAGAGAGTTTTTCTCTGTTGTAAATTAAAACACAGATGAGGCTTGCATTAATTTGAGTAGTAAAGTTAGCACCCACCCAGGGTTTTTGTAAAGTATACGGGAATACATTATAGAGCACCAGAACCTAAGAGGCATGCTGGGGCGGTGGGAGCTCATACTTACTGCATGTTAGTAAAGCTGTTGTCAGTAAGGAAAATCCGCCTCCTAAGATGCCTTCACACTGAAACCCAATGCAGCACTTACTGTTGGCACAGCTTTGGAAGTAACCTGACTCTAAGCGTCTTTTTGTCCTCTCCAGAGAAGGCTCACGTGCCAAAGCTGCACACCAAAGGGTGGAGGGCAACTCTGGAAGTGGCACACAACCCTGCCCTGAGCCAGCAACACAAGGCAGGCGCTGCCCATGTGCTGCCGGGGGACTGCGCACCTGGCTGGCTCTCCGCAGGCCCCAGCAGCCTCGTGGCTCTCCCAAGCCCCCCTGTGATAAGGGGGTTCCCAGTAGGAAAGTCCTGCCCCTAACCACCCCCACAGAGGCCCTTCATCTCTCTGGAGCCCAGCAGCCAGCCGCTGCTTCTGAGTCTGTCACCGCCACAGGGAACAGTAGACAACGAGCGAGAGCCATGACCAGGAGAAGCATCCATACCTAGGACAGCGAAGGCCACCACAGACACTGACCAGAGCCCCAAGTCATGCCTTCACCTGCCACTGCCTCAACTCTGTAGCTCGCAGATGCCCACAATCCTCCTGCCACACGCTCACCAGGCTGCCCCTTTCTCCAGGCTCAGCCGCCGGGGCTGCAGGATACAGCAGGGGGGGTCCCTGAGACGGTGAGACCCCTTGCCCTGTTGTCTCTCACTACAGGCAGGTCTGGCCTCACCATGGGGCCCCTGAGGAGAAGTCTTCAGGGGTGACATGGGGAGTCAAGGTTGTGGGCCCTCGGTGGCTGGGAGGAGGAGGGGCCCTGTGGACGGAGCAGTAAGCAGACCTGGATGACAGCCACTAAGCAGACTGTCCCACGGCTGTGGGGACAGATGGCCAGAGGGGTCTGCACCCCTTGCTGCATCCTCAAGATGAGCTGAGGCTCCTGCCAGCTGAGGGCCCATCCTGACTGGCAGAACCGTGAGCCGATGCCCAGGTGCCATCCCAGCAGGGAACCCTCGAGGGCAAGCGGGGTCCAGAGGCCCCTCCGGATGCAGACTCCCTACTGTTTTCTTTATTTTCTGTACTGGGAGTTGAACCCAGGGGTGCTTTACCTGACTCCTTTTTACAATTTTTTATTTTGAGACCGAGTCTCGCTAAGTTGCCCAGGCTGGCCTTGAGCTTGCAACCCTCCTGCCTTGGCCTACGGAGTTGCTGAGATTAGATGCCCACACAATGCCCACAGGGCCAGGGCCCAGGGTGTCTCAGGAGAGACTATGTGGCAGTGCAGCGTAAAGGGACAGTGAATAAGCTCCCATGAACTAACGGTCCTGATCGACCTCGTGGGTGTGAGCAACACGCTCACCTCCCAAACCCAAAGAAGGGGGACACCAGGTGCAGCAAAACAACTGTGGGGCATCAAGGACAGTCTTGCAAGCTGGGGGCCTGTGACCGGGCGCCCAGAGGATGTGCAGTCAGCCCAAGGTCGCTCCCATGGTTCCCATGGGAGTGCTGTGCTGTGGGGTACACAGCCTTCCTAGCCAGCTAGGTTGCACTGTTGGTCATTTAAGGAAAGGCGCTTTGGTTGTCCCCGCCTCCCTTTGGTCTTCGTAGTGGGGACAGCAGTTTCTCCCTGCTGCTCAGGACGACCCCTCTGTCCTCGCCTCCTCTTTGTCAAGGGGCTGTGGATTTTTCACTGTTACCTGCTTGTAACTTTGCTCTCTGCTCTCCCCTCCTGCTGCCTATCTTGCACCCCAATTTTACATTGAAGTCTCAGTACTGTGTTCCGGAAGGGGACCACCGGACCTTCTGTCTCTCACGGTGGCCACCTCCCCCAGGAGTACTTCAAGGCAGCTCCCATGTGTCACCGCACACACAGTGTCATCTCACAGCTTAGAGCCCTTTTGTTTTTTAAAAGAACCACAATAGCATTAGCATACTTTAAAAATAGGGGGAAATCCATTATTATCATCAAATACTAGTTAGTACTGAGGCGCGGACGTGCCTGTTGCAGCCAATTTTTCAAACATGAAATCTAATTGGTTTCCAGCCTCAGGCTGGTGTCTGCCCTGGGGGACTGGGACAACTCTGCCCACTGCCTTTCCAGCACTGCAGGCTATGTGACAAGGTCACCAAGTGTGCGGAGACTTGGGACAGGTCCAGTCCTGTGAAAGGAGTCCAAACACACAGCGTGGGAGGCAGAGGCCGGCCTCATCCAGCACACGGAAGCTCACCTTGCCAACCTGCTCCACCACTCCTGGATTCTCAACTGCTGCTCAGCAAGAGTAAAGACAGACAAAAGCGGGAGGGACTGGGGACAGAAAGAGGTCTGCTGAGCCACCCTCAGACCTGCTCCCTCGCCATCCCCCTGCACTTCCCTCTGCCCAGGCAGGGGACAGAGAGCAGCCTCGCCTGCTGGCAGGGCTATCCTGGTCCAGGGCTTCTTTTTGGTGGAGACGCTGCTTTCCCCATTCAAGGATGGCTGCGAGCCGCCACACACCACTGCACACAGTGGACACACTCGTGCACACAGGGGACCATGGCGGCGCCCAGCATGCAAGTGGATGCTTGGTGCTCTCATCAAAGGACTCCACCAGGCAAATGCTGACACCTCCTCGGAAAGAGCAAGGTCACCTGACCCTGGGCCAACACCAGCCCACTGCACACCCCAGGCGCAACGCAAAAGCAGCAAGCTGGAGGCGGACCTGGCCCTCCCAAGACATGGAACATAAGCTGTCTTTTTTTTTTTTTTTAGAATTTTTTTTAAAAGCGAGAGGGACAGAGGAGAGAGAGAGAGAGAAGCAATTTTTATTTAGTTTTTCATGTGTCCTTCATTGCTCCAAGACTTTGTTGTGTATGTGGGTACTGGGGTTCAAACTCATGTACTAGCGCATGCCAGGCAAGCACCATAACCACTGAGCCACTGCTCCAGCCCCACAAGCTATCTTCTTAAACTCACCAAACTTGCGTCAAAAAATGCTGTTCACACTAACAAAACACCCATCAAAAAGTTCATGAGTGGGGCTGGAGCGGTGGCTCAGCAGTTAGAGCGCTTGCCTGGCATGCGCAGGGACCAAGGTTCAAACCCCAGCACCACATACGCAACTAAATGTCGGAGGAACAAAGGCCAGATGGAAAAATAAATAAAATTGGTTCTTTTTCTCTGTCTTTCTCTTTCTGTCATTTTTTTTTTAAGACAGAGAGACAGTGAGAGAGAGAGAGAGAGAGAGAGAGAAAATCAACTTTATTTAGTTTTTCATGTGGCTTTCTTTGCATTGGGGCCCCACAGGAGCAGATGGCCTGCTCTGCAGGGGGCAGACGGTGTGGACCTAAGCCACATACCCAGGAGGAGGGGCCACTGAGCACTGATTACAGCGCAAATGAGGGCAGTGCCCAGGGACAGCTCAAGGTGAGGCCAGTGCACAGGGACAGCACAGGTAAGGCAGGTGCCCAGCAACAGCGTAGGGGAGGCTGGTGCCCAGTGAGAGCTGGTGGCTGTCTTCTGACCCTAAACTGTCTAAAAACAACACTGGGGAAGACAGACTTGCAAACACAGCCCCTGGCTCTTCGGGAGGCTGTGTCTGTGGTTACTACAGAGGCCATCCTCCTGCCACTGTGACAAATGGGCACAGGCAGCTGTCTTCCTTCCTGTCGGTGAATGATGACCAGATAAGGCCTCTCCTTACCCCACACAGGGCCCAGCTGCCAGCTGGCTGTACCACAGAACCCTCGCATAAAGGTGGCATCTCATCTGCCATTGCACCTGGACTCCCAGGGGCCACACGGAGGCCAAACGCAATGGGAAAGATCACCCAAAAGGATCCCATGAATATATCACACCCTTGTCAAAAGCCACCCTCAGCATCTGCGAGGACAGCATTGCCACTCAGTCACTGAGATTAAAAATTATTCATACGTGGAAAATAGAAACCGGTTTTCAGGGAGAAGGAGGCTTTGGTTCCACTGAATAATGCCCCTCTTCTGCTTGGTAAATGAATGATACTTACTTCCTGGTGATAAACAGTTTCCAGGGCAGCTGTGTCTAGGTGGTCTCAGGTTTGGGATAAATGCCCTGACAAGTAACCAGCTAGACAATTATCAGAACACTTTATAAACTGTACCCAAAAGTGCCTGGCCACTTGTCTTCAGTAGTGACGTCAAAGTCACCTCCATCCAGACTCTGTTTCTAGGCTAGGCCACCAATGGGCCACCAATGAATACATGTCCTTGAAATTAAAGTGTTTATTTTTTGCTCCGCTGGGGATGGACCCGGGACTCACACATGCTGGGCAAGCCTCTGCCCTAGGGATTTTTCCAAGAGAGGCTCGGCCCCCACCTGCTCAGGCCTCCTGCGGCCAGCCTGAGCCCCTCCTCTGCCCCCAGACCACAACTGGTGGGCTGCCAACCTTGTTCCCTGCCTCTCCTTCCACCTCCAGCAGCACCTCCTCGCCACTCTTAGCAGGGATCTTGCTGCTAGCCCACTCCTCTGCCTGCTTCCTGTGCCGCCTCCTTGGTGAGCCCTCAGCTTCTCCCAGCCTCACGCCTGTGCCATGCCAGTTCAGGGACTTCCACCTCCTCCCATCTGGCTCACTCAGTGCCCACCAGTGGGGTCTCCACCAGGCTCTTCCGCATCTCAGCCTCATCATCCTCCTGCTTGGAGAAGGTCCCTTCCTGTGTGTGGGTGCTACCTGGCCTGTCCCTACTGCTCCAGGCTGCCCTTCCTCTTCATGAACTTTCTGGCGCTCTCCCCAGGGTCTGTGTGGTGAAGGCAACTAGCACAGGGACCTTTACCTCCAGCCTGGGCGCTGAGTTCCGGACGCCTCCTGGGGTCCTCAAATGACTCCTGCAGCTCAACACCCAGACCAGCTCTCCCCACCCGGCCACACTGCCAGAACCAGGGTTTGCTCCTTCGCCTCTCACCCCCAGCCTGAGGGAATCCGGCAGCAAACTTTCCCGTGGCTGCAGTCTCATGAAGCCTGCCGCATCTGCGTGGTCTCACCCACAGGGTGCCTGATGCTAGCACAGACATCAAGGCCTGGGAGCGGCTTTAGGGTGTGAGGTGTGCCCAGCCAGTGCCAATGCCCAGCAGAGCCAGTTCTCGAGCCTTGCCAAGGCCCTGCTCTGAAGGTGAGAAGTGCCTGAGACAGGCCCCTCTGCCAGCTGAGAAGGACAACAATTTGTCCCCTCTCCTCATGTCCTTCTCCCTTTATTTACTAGAAAAGCGCTGTCCCCAGGAGCCCACAGGCAAGCCACCTTCTGGTCTGAGATGAACTTCTCCCTCCTTGGGTCCCCAAAGGCACAGAGAGCCCCTCCCTTCAGGGGCATGTGGTCAGCGGGATTTTCGGGGACTCTGTTGTGCCCACTGTGAGCTGGCCCTCTCCGTGGCCCCTGGTTTGTTCTGTGGCTCTCAACAGGAATAAATACATACCTGTTCTCTGAGCTTCCGACAGCCTCGCTGGCCTGTGACTTGGGAGCGATTGATGGCCCGTCTCACCAGGAAGTCAGGTGCATCTTTTACTAACGGTGGTTTCCAAATGACGAATGGCTTCTTGCAAACATGGGATTGCTGATTGCATTACAAACAATTCATCTTCACTTTCCACTGGTCCTGGCCGGCTGTCTGAGCCAGCCTCCAGAGGCCGTGTGGAGGGCTGTCACACACTGATGGCTTCACACCGCAGCGCACTTGCTCTGCACCCATCTCCACGGTGCGCATGTCCACAACAGTGAACACACGGATGGACGGATGCTGGCTAATTGAATTCTTTGGCTTTAGCCAAACTTGTGCTTCCCAAGCCTGCCTCCCCTGCTCTGCATTCTGAAAACAATGCGACTTAAATAAACAGCGTGGGAGTGTCAAGTAATGGAGCTAACATGACCAGGCCGCATCAAGTCATCTGACGGTTACTGTGACGAAACACTTCAGTTGGCTTATAAAGAGGGAAAGTTTAACCTGGGATCGGTGGCACACACCTATAATGCCAGTGGCTTGGAAGCCTGAGGCAGGAAGATCGCAAGTTCAAGGCCAGCCTCTGCAACTTAGCGAGGCCTTCAACAACTTAGCAAGACCCTGCCTCAAAATACAAAATAGAAAGGGCTGGGGATGTAGCTCAGTGGTTAAGCACCTCTGGGTTCAATCCCAGTACAAAAACAAAACAAAACAAATTAAGAGGGAAGGTTCATTTTGGCACTTGGTTTCAGAGGCTTTGGTCTGCTGCTTCCGGGCCCATGACAAGGCAGTGCGTCTTGGCTGGAGCATGTGGAGGAGGAACCCTACCCACCTTATGGCAGCCAAGATGCAAAGAGAGAGCAGGGGCTGGTCCCCATGTCCCCTCAAGGACACCCCCCAGTGGGCTGGCTTCCTCACCAGGCCTCACCTCCTGAAGTTTCCACTGCCTCCCAACAGCACCCTGAGCTGGTGACACCTTTGTCACATGGGCCTTTGGGGACATTTCAAATCCAAACTACAGCAGGGCTGAGCCAAAGACCCCAGGACCAAGTTCTTCAGCATACACTGGAGAAGGGGCAATCGCCGAAGTGGCCCCATCCAGGCCGGCTGGGTGCTCTAGAATCAGCTGCCTCTCTGGATTGCTCCATGTAGAACACCACCCCCCACAGCGTGTTTGGTTCCATGTGACATCCCCAAGGTTGATCCTGTTTGGGAGATGGGCTGGTACACGGAAGGAGCCAGAGGCTGCTGGGAGTCCAGCTCATCTCAACCCTGCTGGCCCAGCACCCTCAGGGCATCTCTGCCTTCACCTGGGGCTCCAGAAGGAGCCCATTTCCTCCCAACTTGAAGATCTGCGTGTTCCCCAACAGGCCAGGTCTGGCCCCGTGCACCCTGAGCAGGCGCAGAAGGCAGCTCCAGCTCTCTTGCCACCTCCTGCCTGCAGGAGGCTTTGAAGCTTTGGTCATTTATTGTTTCAGCACAAAATCACTCACTTCCCCCTGCCCCCTGGATGAACCCAGGATCTCTCACATGCTAGGCAAGCCTCTGCCACTGAGCACTCCGGTCTGTCCTGTCATCATCAAGTTCATTTTCATCATGTCCTTTCAGTCTGAGACAGGCTGTCATGTAGCTTGCCCTTCCTTAATGTGGCTTGTCTGTGTTTTCACTCTGTGGAGCCACAGCTCAGAGCCCACCCAACCCATTCTCATTTTCTTCCTGAAAATAAAACTCCAAACATGTGGGGACAGCAGTGTACGCAGCTGACACAGTACATTCCTGGCCTTCCCTGCAGCTACATGTGACTATGTGACAACATTCGGAGGTAATCCTGGGATGTTCAGGATGGTGTGTGTGTGTGTGTGTGTGTGTGTGTGTGTGTGTTGAACCCAGGGGTGCTTTCCCTCTCAGCTACCTCCCCAGCCTAAATGGCCATGGGCTGATCTCAACCTGTGGTCCTCCTGCCTCAGCCTCCCAAATCACTGTAATTACAGGCCTGCACCGCAGCGCTGGACTTCCCTTCTCTTCTCGGTGCTTCCTTCCTGGCGGAGGTGCACCTGTGGTGGTGCAGCAGCATGAGGCCCCTGGAGAGCTCCCAAGGATATAAGGAGACTGTTAGCAACTGAGCCCTGGTTCAGCCACTAGATCCAATCCTATGCACTTAGAGACAAATCCTCACTGGCAAAATCTTTTTTCTCCAGGAAATTTATCAACTTTATCCCAAATAATCAGCTGTTTTGCTATTACTGATGTCCACTTTTTTTTTTTTTCAGGAACGAGGACCAAACCCAGGGCCTTGTGTGTGCTAGGTAAGCGCTCTGCCACTGACCTAAATCCCCAACCCCTGATGTCCACTTTTAATCTTCAGCTGTTTACTTCTCGGCTTCCTTTTTTTCTAAAAATTTTTTTAAAGAGAGAAGTTAAGTGAGAGAGATAGAGAGACAGACAGAATCAATTTTTATTGAGTTTTTCACATGGCCTTCATTGATCTGACACTTAGTTGTGTATATGGGTGCTGGGGTTTAACCCGTGTACTTGTGCATGCTGGGCAAGCGTCGTAACTGCCGAGCCACCGCTCCAGCCCCTCAGCTTCCTTTTGATTTGATTAATTTACACACACACACACACACACACACACAGAGTTACAGAATTTGCTTTAGCTAAATTCCATTTATTTTATAAAACACATTCCATTTAAGAATCTAAGGGGCTGGGGCAGTGGCTCAGTGGTTGGAGCCCTTGCCTAGCATATGCGAGGACGCAGGTTTAAACCCCAGCACCACAAACACAACTGAGTGTCTGAGAAACAAAGGCCAGATGAAAAAATAAAATAAAAATTGATTCTTTCAGTCCCTCTTTAAAAAGAGAGAGAGAGAGAGAGAGAGTAAGAGAGAGAGTTTGTGCTGGAGCTCAAACCTCGGTCCTCCCACATGCCAGGCAAGCATTCCAACTGCTGAGCTGCATTGCTCCAGCCCCTCTCCCTCTCTCTTTAAAAAAAACAAAAAAAGTCTAAAATTTCTGTTCTCACTTCCTTTTAATTCATGTTTTAATTCATCCTTTATCAAGAAACATCTCATTCCTAAACAGTTACATTTTATTTTGGCCTTTTTTATTTGTAGTCAATTTGTAGACAACTATTCTAAAAAAAACAAGTTTGATGAACCAAATAGTTCCACAAGGTCTGCTTAGCAAAACAGCAGCCCCCAGGCTCCTCCCCAAAGCTGGCCCCTTGTATTTCTTTGTGCTGATGATTTGGTAACTAATCCCATAACTCTACTACCTTTATTCTCCTCCTACTTCTGGAAATTTTGTCACAACTGAGCTACACGCCCAGCTCCTTGTCTAACCTAGGTGTCATCTACTGACAGCCCAGGAGGCCAGGGCTCCTCCTCTCTTCCCTCCCAACAGTATCATGCTATAATTGTCCAGGTGTCCATAGCCAAGTGTTGAGGAGGTGGAGGCCAGGAGGTTCGGAGTGGCTGGCAGGGGCCTGATGAGAGGGCTACTGCCACTGCAGATGGCCCGAAGGCCAAGGAGCTTAGCTTACAGGAGTTAGAACTGGGGTTGACAGGGCCAGGTGTGTTTGTTGGGGGTGGGGGCACAGAGATTGAGCCCCTGCTCAGCAAAGGCAGAAGGGCCCGTGAGGCGCTTAGGTCTTGGGAGTGATTGGACACGGAGGGCTGCGTTCAGCACCTGTGCCCCAATGTCCTGCCTGCAGGGTGCTCCGGGGAGAGTGATCCCAAGGAAGCCCGCAGACCGGTGGAAGGGCCCGCAGAAGGGAGAGCGGGGGCTTGGTGGGCGAGCCGGTTCCGGCGGGTCCTGAAACCAGCTCGGTGCTGGAGCTGGCTCCCGAACCCGGCGCGAGGAGGCTGCCGTGCAGGCGGCAGTGCTGGGGCTCGGGAACCACGGCGCCGGGCGCCGCACGCGCTCTCTTCGCTCCTGCCGTCTAAAACCCACTGCAGACGTTTTCGGGGCAGTTCTTGGAGGGACCTGTTGCCCGGGGGAAGTGGAGAGGCCCGCGCACGCATTTAGGTCTTCTCCCAACTTATGCTCTCGCAGAGCGGACGCTGCGGCGCCTGCGCACCGCGCTCCGCGCGCGAGCCACGGTTGCCAGGGGTTACCCGACCTCTCCCCCGACTCTGAGGGAGGGGTGGGGACGCCCCCAGGGTCCACCTCTCTTGAGCTCTGATTGGAAGAAATTCCTGTCCGTCATAGCGGGGGCCTTCGCCTATTGGCCATAGGCAAGTTTCGAGGCGGGCCTCGAGCCCCGCCCCGCCGGTCAGCCTGTGTGGAAAGGACGCGGCGGACCCGCGCGGGCGGCTGAAGACCGGTGGCTGCGGGCGGCCCTCCCAGGCGGCAGGGGTCCTATCGCTCGCGGCCTCGCGGGACCCGCTTCCAGGAGGGCGCCGATGATTCTTGAAGAGAGGCCGGACGGCCAGGGGGCCAGCGAGGACAGCACTCGGCTGCAGTCGGCCCGCAGCGTCCGCAAGGTGGGGCCCGGGTGGGGAGTGCAGGCCCCCCGGTTCCTGCCCTGCTCTCGGCGCGGCGGGCGCGGCCTTCCGGGCGGCCTAGCTTCGCCGCTGGGGGAAATGAGACCCCGAGCTGGCCAGGGACTGCGCCCCTCCTGCTCCGAGCTCCTCTGCAATCCCGGTTAGGGGTCCCGGAGCCAGTGGAGAGGAGGCTTCCAGGAGCTGGTGGGAGCCGAGGTCCGGACCGTTATCTCCCAGAAATTAGGGACCCCTTCTTTGGCATGTGTTGGCTCTGGTCAGTGACAGCTCGCAAGCGCAGGGTTTGTTTCTGGCGCCTGTGAAGCCGCCTTTTGCACCCGCGCTGGAATTGGGTGTCCATGTGATGTCGTTTGAAGGAGCAAACAGCTGAAACATGCTGGACTGCAGACAGGACAGTTTGCCTGAACCTCTGCGCCCTCCAAAGCCCCTAAGGCGGGTGCTGGCCGCGCCTGGGTTTCGGGGGTCAGGGGTGGAGAGCCCTACAGCCTGTGTGTCGCTCTGCAGCCCGAGCCTGTGCATTCCTTGGTGGTCTCAGTGAGGGGCAGCCCCAGTGCTCATGTGAGGTCTGGGCGCCTTGTGCCCTGCATCAAGGGCTTTCAGTCAGGAGCTGCTAAGCAGAGTGGCTCCTACACTAAACCCAGGTATCTGCCATGGCACCTTGCCAGCCTTCAGGACGACAGACCACACATTGCCCTTGCTTACTCCATTCAGGTTTAGTGTGTCTGGGGCTCAGGTCTCCTAGGGGGAAAGGGAATTGGCCAGGTGAGGCTGAGAAGACCCCTCAGGAGCTTCCTCCCTACCCACCCCTGGCATGCCAGACGCCACAGAACCTAGGCACTGAAGAGAGAAGACACCCGTACCTGTCCTCTGTGAACTCTCCCTGGCAGTGTCGTTTGGAGGGAGCACTTGTTGCTCTATGTGGAAGGAACGCCTGGGAGGTCGGTCGCATGAACAGCATGGGCCAGAGTGCTGCGTAGACAGCACTTCTCAGGCTGAGGCCCAGTCTTTGCCTTCTCTTGGCTGCCACCCCCAGTGGCTTCTCTGGGCTGCTGCATCTTGTGTGCATGCTGTGGGATGTGACAAGGCTCCAGAAGGACCTGTGGGAGGTAGCCTTGTACCCCCAGCCCTGCTGAGGCAGGCCCTAAGTACAGCCCAGGTGGCCTTGCCATCTGGAAAATCTGCCTCCACACCTCCTGCTGGGCCGGAGTGAGGCTGTACTTCCCCAGGGGGACACTAAGCAACCATCCTGCTCCATCAGATGGGGCAGGACTGGCTAGCTTATAAAAGCCGTGCCTGGTTCTGAGGCCCCACTTGAATAGGCCCAAAGAGTAGTGGGCACTGGCACTCAATGGGTGGCTACCTGGTGCCAGTATTGGGCCTCGTGAACACAGGTATGCCCAGTGGTAGTCTGCTAGGCCCTAGGCCTCAGTTTACCCATCTGAAGAACCAGCTGAGGAAGTGGGCCAAGGTTGTTCCACAGGATAGGAGGAGCCTGGTTATAAATTGAGGTTGGTTGACCCAACTGTGCCCTCCCCCAAGGGCTGTAGGGGTTCTGCAGCACCTAGACCTGAGTGCCAGCCTCCTCCAGGGGAGGACCACAGGTGGGCACAGACTGGCTCAATGGGAAGTGCCACTTCCCTGAGTCCCATGGTTTCCTGGGGAGGACAAGGGGCTGAGGGATCAGAGCAGGCCAGTGGGAGAGGTGGGAGAAGACTGAGGATAGCCGGGCAGGGAGGGCTGTGCTTTTCCTCTGTTCTCCAATCACCAGACAGGTTAGTTCAAGGCTGCTCTTCCTGGGTGGACACCAGCACCCTCTGGGTGCTTGTTACAAGCAATCCTGATAAGCTGAGGCTCTAGGAGTGGGGCATGTGGGCGTGGTGCCAGATGACCATCAAAGTGGCAGTGTCCTGAGGACATGGGCCCTAGCTTGCAACTGCTATGCATGCCAGTCTGTTCCATCTAGCATGTGTAAGCAGTGTGTCCTAGGAGACCCCTCTTCCCCAGTGTCCATTGGACCCTGTGCTCCAAATACCATTTGGGGACCTAGGTATATCTGGTGGGTGCCTGGATTCACCGTCCGTCCTCTGTCCTGCTGGGACCTCAGGAGGGAATGGAGTGACTCCCTGAGATGGGTGGGTGTTTGTGGGCAGGGTGCTTAGGAGTCTGGCACTGAGAGGAAGAAGCTATTCTGTCAGGGATAGGGGTCTCTCCCAGGGAGCTGACTCAACTGGGGGACCCTGGGAGAAGGCATAGGGCCACCCTGCTCCGTTTTGCTGTCCCCAGGCCTATGCTGGGCCAGCCATCTCTTCCTGTTTGCTAGTCCTAGGGACAGCCCAGGCCCCTGGCTCCTTGGATGGAACCATCCCTTTCTACACAGACCATAGCCAGGCCCTGCCCCTGCGGGGTACACCACTGTGGGCTCACTCTTTCCTGGAGAAAGTCAGCAACAGTCATGGTGGGGATCCTGGCACAATGGAGGGTTCCGTAGCCTTTGTTTCCACAGGATGAGGAGGTTGCACCAGGAGTGGGCTGGTTACCATGTCTGTGTCCACCCCTGCCTGCGCTGGGCACATCTCTCAGTCCAGTGCGGAAAACTGGGCCTGAGCCAGCAGTTCCCAAGCCACCAGTTTCCTCAGCTCTGAGGTCCAGCTCTGGCCTGCTTTCTCCTCCTCCCCACATAGGAGACTGGCTTGGCCTCCTGGAGAGAATGCTTAGGGTAGAGAGGCCAAGGAAGGACCCAGCCTCTAGGGCTGGTGCCTGGCCCAGCTGGAGCTGCCCTCCAGGAAGGGGGTCAGGAGCTGTCCTGCAGATGCTGCCCTGCCCTGCCCTCAGAGCCTGCTAGAATCTTGCTGAGAGACATTTGGAAGAAGGGGTGTGTACCTCCCAACTCAGCTCCCCAGCAAGGAGACTGCTGTGACCTCAGTTTACCCCTGCACAGCAGGCAGAGGTTGCTGCCAGAGTCCCAGGTCCTGGACCACGGCCATGGGGACAGTGGAGTGGAGGGATCCTACTGCTCTGTTCCCCTCCCATTTCCCTCCTGCAGTGGGAGGTGCTCCAGCTGCTGCTCTTCCAGATCAGTTTGTGAGGGTGAGCCGCCTTTCCCTCGTCACCCAGGGACCACTTGGAGGCCTCCTGCCTTCAAGCCCCAGCCCAGGTACCCCCTCCTATGGGAAGTTTTTGCTGGTTGATTGGCCTCTCTTTAGAAGGCTGGCTCTGGAGAAGGGGGTCTGGAGCTGAAGTCAAGGTGGTCATGTGCCAGGAGCCTCCTCCATGCCAGGACACAAGGTCTTCCTTGTGATGTGCCCTTCAAGGGGCTAGGACAAGGGAAGGCCCCGGAGGGTCTGAGTCTGTCCTGTAGTGACAGTAAGCCCCCTCCTGTGTGCGCCACCAGGAAAGGGTCCTGCAAGGTGCTGTGGCCTCCTCTCTGTTCTGTTGGGCTGTCAGCGACTGCCTTTGGGGGAGGACTCAGGAACTTTGGAGAGGGCTGTGACCTCAGGCTGCACCCTACCCCTGGATCTCTGCTCCCTCACAATGCAGGGAGGAAACCTGTGGCCAGAGAGGAATGTCAGGAGGAACCCAGGCCACCTCCCTCATGTTGCCCTGGGGAACCTGTGTTCAGTAGGGCTGACAAGGGACACTGGGACCCGACATCTTACCATCCATCTCACAGTTCTGTACACTGGCTGCCAATACCATGCAGGCCCACAGCCTGCCAGCTGTGTGGCATCCGAGACGGCTTGGTGTGTGTGGCCTCACTGCCTTTATGGGTAGAGCTGGCTCCACCAGGTTGGCGCCTGGCTCCACCAGGTTCCCAGGCTTCAGGGCCTGGGCCTCTTGAAGCAGCTTGACCCAGCCTCCGAGGTGGGCTGTGCTCCATGTGTGGATGCACCCGGGCTCCCGAAGGAGTGAGAAGTGGGGTCCCACAAGAACAGTTAGGGGGACTTCCTGGTAGGGATTTGCACCCTGCCTTGAAAGGTGGTCCGCTGGGACTCAGGGTGCAACTCAGTGGAAGAGTGCCTGCTTGGTGCGAGGGAGGCCCAGGGATCCGTCCCAAGCACTAGGAGGAATAATTTATGACCAATGTTTTAAGAGCCAGGTGCAGTGGCAGCACCTGTAGTCTCTGCTGAGCCCAGAAGTTCAAGACCAGCCTGGGCAACAGAGCGAGACTCTGTCTAAAATAGGAGAAGGTGGGCCTTGGAGGGCCTGGTATGAGGGGTGGCCGGTTGACATGTGGCCCAATTAGCTAGCTGGGATGGGACAGTCTGTGGCATCTATGAGGCCTTTAAGGGAGAACCCTGTGCTGGTTGGGTCCCCATGTCCCAGGCAGAGCTAGCACCTCTCTGAGGTTGCTCAGGCTTCAGCACAGTGACCAACCTCTTCTCTGAGCACTGGCCAAGGTCCTCTGATCCTGACAAGCCAGCCTGGTGGGAGCTCTGAGGCTGGGCATGACCACCTGCTGCCTCCCTACAGGGCTGTGAGCCGCTGGCACAGACTCAGCATGGCTGGCTGCAGAGCCACAGAGCCTGGATAAACCAGCAGATCAGCAAGGAGCTGCGGATGCGGACAGGTGCTGAGAACCTCTACAGGTGAGCACCTGCTGCTGCATTCCTGGGGAAGGGAGGGCCCATGCTGAGCCCTAGGACTAGGGGGATGACCCGGTGGCTGTCTGCCTGTGGACGGTCCAGAAGAGAGACACGTGAGCAAGCAACCTTGTCACAGGTTCCCATCTGGGTCTTCTCAGCCAGGCAGTACACATTACTGCCCAGCCAAGACCCCTAGACAGCCCAGGCCCCTGGCTCTTGGATGGAAGCGTCCCTTTCTACACAGACCATAGCCAGGCTCAGCCCCTACCTTTGTGGGCTCCTTGTGCTGGGCCTGAGAGCCTAGACACTGACAGCCCTTTGGGAGGTTCCAGCGCTGCATGTAGTGCCCAGAAATCCTGTGGTTGGGAAGCTGGGAAATGGCATTCTAACCCAGGGGCAGCCTCTTCTTTAGAGCACACTGACCGTGAACCCTGCGCCACCCATGCCCCATGCCCACTCTGTGGGCTCTGCTAGAGTTCCAGGGCCCTGCGTTTACTTTAGCACGCTCCACCTCCCTGGCACCCAGCCACTGTCCTCAGAGACTCAGCAGGCACAGAGAGGGGTCTGGCGCTTCCCACATCTAGGGTTGTGTTAGAGTAGCAGTGGAGGGTGTGTCAACCTGGAAGGAAGTCACACATAAGGCAGGGGCCTAGGCCACTTGGGATGTGCAGGCCCTCGGGTGGCATCAGGTCACCAACTGTGGGAACAAGGTTCAAAGGAGAAGGGAAAGGACACCTGTGGGCTGCTACTATTTCTGGCCCCACCATGGCCCCACCTTGCCAACGGGCCTGGTTCAGCATGCGTGTCCCTCTGCAGGGTGGGCTCTAGTGCTCCAACAGGGCAGGAGGATGGCAGTGGGCCAGGGTCATTGGATCTGCCTTGAGGCTGGGGCTTCTGACCTCCCCTGGCCTTCCCCAGAGCCACCAGCAACAACCAGGTCAGAGAGACAGTTGCTCTGGAGCTGAGCTACGTGAACTCCAACCTGCAGCTGCTGAAGGAGGAACTGGAGGGTCTCGGCAGTGGCCCAGACATGTGCCAGCCTGAGGGGTGCGATGGCAGCCTGGCCACACACACGTATGTGGGGGACATCGTGGGGCCCACGGGGAGGGGACTCCAGGCCACTGTGGGCACCAGGTCCAAGCCAATGCTTCCGGTTCTAGTGAAGGTATCACTGTCCCCATGATCCCCCTGGGCCTGAAGGAGACCAAGGAGTTGGATTGGGCCACACCCCTGAAGGTAAGTGCCTGCTACAAGTTCTGAGTAACAACCCTGCTCTGGTGCAGCTAACAGGTTGAACATCTGAGGAAACTGAGACCCAGAGAGAGGTAGGGCTGATGTGGGGCTCCCAGGGACTTGATAGGCCTCCACTGAGCTGGGGCCCTGCCCTAAGCAGTGTGTGATGAAGTCTGATCATCCTGCCGGGTGGCTGCAGGTCCCTGCTCCTAGGGTCCCCTGGCTAAGGGACGTCACCACCCTGCTGGAGCTTGTTCTGTGAAAGCCACAGTTCCCCAGCATCTTGGGAGGGCGCAGACCCCAGAACGGGCTGCGTCGCATCTGCCAATACCTGGAAGGGCCCCAAGGGAGAGATTTGACCTTGTGCCTCAGCATCTGAGTCTCCAAGTGACAGGTGGCACCTGCTTCTTGGGATTGCCATAGGTTTCATGGGGAATTTGTATAAAACTAGCTCTAAGGATCCACCTCACCTGGGTGGGGGGCACGGAGGGACAGACACATTAAACACCTGCGCTTGCCAGGCCCTCAGCCCCTCACCGAGCTTTCTTTGAGGGCCCTGGATATGTGGGCAGCTGGCCTGTTCTATGCTGGGACCTTCTGCTCCCAAGGGCAGACAGCCAAGCACAGGGTGCCCCAGAGGCCAACGCCTGTCCTTTTGTCAGGAGCTGATTTCCGGGCACTTTGGAGAGGATGGAGCCTCCTATGAGACGGAGATCAGGGAGCTGGAAGACCTGCGGCAGGTGGGTGGGCTGCACCTGCCCCACCCTGCCCCGCCCTCCTGCAGCCCTGAGACAGGCAGGGACCCTGAGGAATGGAAAGGAGTTCAAGTGGCCTCCACACGGCAGGAGGACCCACCCATCTTGAGGACATCGGGGAGACATACACACCCATGTGTATGGAGGGCCCAGGACCCACAGATGCCACAGTAGCCACTCTGCCTGTCCCCTCCTCTGGACCCAGGCTGCTCTCACCTTGTACCTATGGTCCCTTGGGGGAGCATGTGCTCTGCCAGGACAGGCCTAGGGGATTTCCAGGGTGGTCGGGGGGAGGGGGCTGGGCAGTGGGCCCAGCCAGCTTCTGCCCTGCAGGCCACACGGACCCCCAGCCGGGATGAGGCAGGCCTGAAGCTACTCGCAGCCTACTACAGCCAGCTCTGCTTCCTGGAGGGACGCTTCTTCAGCCCTGCCCGGAGCCTTGGGCTGCTCTTCCACTGGTAGGGGCTGGGGTAGTGGGGTGCCCCGGGGAGAGAGGCCTGGTTGCCATGGAGCTATGTCCAGCCTGACACCTCCACAGGTACGACTCGCTCACGGGGGTCCCAGCGCAGCAGAGGACCCTAGCTTTCGAGAAGGGCAGCGTGCTGTTCAACATTGGTGCCCTCCACACACAGATTGGGGCGCTCCAGGACCGCTCCTGTGCTGAGGGTGCCAGACGGGCCGTTCAGGCCTTCCAGAGGGCTGCTGGTGAGAGCAACCCAGATCCTGCAGAGGGCCCACCCCCACCGTGCTGGGGCAGGAGCCCAGGGCAGGTGGGAGGAGCTTAGCCCTTCTGTGGGGCCTGGCCACAAGGGCCATGTGAGTACTGCTCTGTCCACAGGGGCCTTCAGCCTCCTGCGGCAGAACTTCTCCCAGGCACCAAGCCCAGACATGAGCACCGCCTCTCTCTCCACACTGGAACAGCTCATGGCTGCCCAGGCCCAGGAGTGTGTCTTTGAAGGCCTTTTGCTGCCAGCCCCTGTGGCCCCACATGACTGCCTGGCTCAGCTGAGCCTGGCTCAGGAGGCTGCCCAGGTAAGGCAGGGGAGCCCTGCCCAGGGCCCTCAACAACATGGCCCTCTGTGGGCACGAGGTCTGAGTGAGGGTCCTGGGAGAGGGAAGGGTCAGCAAGACAGGGAAGGATGAGCAGAGGTGGGATGTCCCCACCTTGTGCCTTATATGTTGATCCCCAGAGCCAGCTGCTGCCCTGGTTCACAGGGTCCTGAGTCCCTGCCTTGGGGACAGCGTAAATCAGAACAGGAACTGGGGGCCCTGAACTCCCAGGGTTTGGCTCAGTTTAGGGCATCAGGAGAGGCTGCTGAGACATGGGTTGGGGCAGGTGGAGGCTGGGCAAGGCTGTGGCAAGGCAGGGACTCAGACTGGCTGCATAGAGCTCAGCTGGCTTCTTCCCTTGAGCTCCATGGGTCTGACAGGGAGGACAGAGGGCTCCAATATGCCCACAAATCTGCTGGCAGGTGGCATCTGCGTACAGGCTTGTGCACCAGGCCATGACCCAGCCCCCTATCCAGGACTACGTGCCTGCCTCCTGGGCCACCTTGGTGCATGTCAAGGCTGAGCATTTCCGCGCCCTGGCCCACTACCATGCAGCCATGGCCCTCTGCGATGGCTCCTGTGAGTGCCTCTGCCCCATGTGCCTTTGTGCGCTGCCGAGGCACCTGCTCAGAACTCATGGCCTCTCTGATCCCTAGTGGCAGCCGAAGGAGAGCTCCCCCAACATGAGCAGGTCTTCAAGCCCCCCACTCCTGGTGAGCGCCAAGACCCCATGCTGCCCCAGCAGCCTGAGGAGCGCAGGAAACTTGGTGAGGCACAGCAGACAGAGGGCTCTTGTGCTCAGGCCCTGGGCCTCACCCCCACCCCACCTCCACCCCTGGCAGGTGACTGCCGAGAGTAGGGCCTCAGCAGGGCTGGCAGCCCCGGGAAGGTGCGGGCACCTTAGGGACAGCTCGTCCTTGGCAGAGCCCCCTGACCCATGTAGCCTACTCCTGCTATATCCCAGAGCCAGGGGCCCAGGACTGGCCTGGAAAGGCCAGCAAGCTGGTCATCCATGCATGTGACAGTACTGTGCTCTGTGTGCAGCCAAGGCCCACCTGAAACGTGCCATCCTGGGCCAGGAGGAGGCACTACGGCTACATGCTCTGTGCCGTGTCCTGCGCAAGGTGGATCTGCTGCAGGCCGCGGTGGTCCAGGCGCTGCGACACTCACTGGCCAAGTACTCGGAGCTTGAGCGTGAGGATGACTTCTTCGAGGTCACTGAGGCCCCAGACATCCAGCGTGAGCAGCCTGGGCCCGTCAGGATGGGTGTGCCCCACCAGGGCGAAACCTCTGTCCTGGCTGGAGGACACAGGCTGAGCCCTGCAGTGGCTGTCAAAGATACAGTTGCTAGGGTCACATGCTAAGCCCGCAGGGGACAGCGAGGCTTGTGCACCAGGCCATGAGCCTCACTGAGGAGGCGCCTGGACCAAGACCATGGCTCTCTCCCCTGCCACTGCCCCCAACTCCTGCCCAGGGGGAGCCTACAATGAGAGAAACAGCTGGGGCTTCTGGGAGGGAGTCCTGGAGCAGGTGGGGGGTGTGCTCAGGGACCTGGGACAATTACCCTTCAGTGGGGATGGCCAGACCTGGAGCTGCCAGGAGGGAACCATGTGAACCGGGGGTCACCCACTCCTCTGGTTGAGTCAGGTCCCACTGGTGGAGCCAGGAGTCTGTGGGCCCCCGAGCCTTGGGCTTAGCTCTGCTGCTCCATTTCCTCCCACCCTGGTAGCTAAGACCTATCAGAAGCCAGAGGTCAGAATACCCAGCCTGTCCCCGAAGGTGGCGGACATCTTTCACCGTCTGGTGAGCACAGCTTTCCCATCCTCCTCCCACCCGGCAGAGCCCCTGGGGGGTCCTCAGTGGTGGCCTACTGGCTCTTGTCCAGGGATGTACAGGTTGAGATGGGTGTTTGCCAGCCAGGGCCCCTCTGACTGCGCCCAGCCAGGCCTCTGACCCCTGCCTCCACCAGGGGCCCCTGCCCGTGTTCTCAGCCAAGAATCGGTGGCGACTGGTGGGGCCCGTCCACATGACCCGAGGAGAGGGCGGCTTCGGCTTCACGCTCCGGGGAGACTCGCCGGTCCTCATCGCCGCTGTCATGCCTGGGGGGCAGGCCGCGGTAAGGGCCCCTCTGGCCTTGGAGGCTGAGTCCCCAGGGCACCAGCTGAAGTGTGCCATGGCCCCCTCATGGGTCTGCATTCCCGCAGGCAGCCGGCCTCCAGCAGGGTGACTACATCGTGTCAGTGAACGGGCAGCCATGCAAGTGGTGGAAGCACGCCCAGGTGGTGGCGCAGCTGCGGGAGGTGGACAAGGCGGGCGTGAGCCTGCAGGTGGTATCGCTGCTGCCCAGCCATGAGCCACGTAGCATGGTGAGCCTGGGTCCTGGGTCCCCAACATCCTTGCCCTACCCTGGACCTGGACCTTCCCAGGATGCCCAAGAGGCCCCCAAAATAGGAGGCAGAAGGCAGATGGCCCTCACTGGGGTGGCCACCTGTGCTGCTGCACTGCCTGGGAGCTGGGCCTTCTCCCTGGGAAGCCCAGTTACCTCGTCAGGACTTGAGGCCCCAGCGGGGATGCTAGGCTCATCCCATAGCGCATCTCCACCCAGGTGGCCCACCCATTATGGGGTGAAGCTCCTGGCATGCCAGAGCACACCCACTCCTCCCTAGCTAGCCGCAGGCTGGCAGACTGACCTCTTTGTGGGTGGCTGACCACGCCTCTCTGTCCTGGCTGCAGGGGGACCACCAGCCAGCTCTGCCTGGCCCAGGGGCACTTCTGAGGAGCCAGAGAGAGTGTGGTTTCCGGATGCCAGCGCCCCCACGCCCCAGTCCCTGGCCCCTCCTTGTTTGGAGTCGCAAGGCTAAGCAGGGCAAGACCAGGGGCCGCCCACCCTGCACCGGTGCAGACTGTGGCACCTGCCCCTGAGCCAGGCGTGACCCCAGCACCTTCCAGTGCCCAGTGTGCCTGTGAGGAGTAGGAATAACCATGCATTCCGTTTCTCACCCTGAGTGACCTTCAGCCTGTGCCTGCCCTGCTCAGGGCCAAAGCTGTCTATTAAAGACTGGTGAGACCGGTCGATGAGCCCAGTGCCGGGGGCCAAGGCCACTTCACCAAAGGGACATATCCCAGTGCTCCGTGGGCATGGTGCTCATACAGGCCCACCCCGAGGAGGGCAGCAGCAGGTGGGACAAGACGCCCTAGCACTGGGCCAGCCCCGGGCCATCTTGGCCCGGCACTCAGAGCTCCAGCCCCCTGCTGCTGTCCTTACTGCAGCCTCACCTCCAACTGCCCTTGGCACTGAACCTCAGGTCCCAGCCCTGAATAGGCCAAGCTTCTGCCTCACTCACAGCACCCCTGTTGGGCACCCTGGACTATTCACACCCCAGTGAATGAAGCTCAGCTCCCTCGCTGACCAGCTACTCTCTGTGCAGAGTTTGGCGAAGGCTGACACTCCCCAGCCTTGCCTTCTGCCCAGGAAGCATTCCTAGGGGCCCTGCACCCGCTGTCTCTGTGACCCTGGAGCCCTGCAATGAGAATGGCCCCCAAGGCCATGGGCAGGACCGCTGACCCTTGGAGGGGTGGGCTCAGGACCTGGACTCCAGAGGGAGGAGGCGAGAAGGGCAGTGCGGGCAGCAGGCTGAGCTGTGTAGGGCAGGGGCAGAGGCCAGAGGCTTCCACCAAGGGCCTGAGGAGGATGGGGATCCTGATCATGGGCATTATTTCCTGAGGCCACCAGGGGGCAGCCGTCACCTAGTCATGCAGCCATAGTAGGCAGGGGATCTCCAGGCTGGCCACGGTCTGGGGAGCAGACCCAGGAAAGCAGGGCAGCCCCCCTCCCCTGCATAGAATCCCTTCCCTTTCATCCAGTCCCTTCTGAGGGGTTCCCAGGTGGGAAAGTCCACTCCACTCTGGCTCTGGTTCCACAGTCTAGGGCCCTGCTGTCCATCTCCCCTGCACACTGCTGCATTAACAGCCAGGTCCCAGGTATGGGGTGTGAGTGTGTGCGTGAGCATGAGTGAATGTCAGTGGATGTGGTTGTGTGGCTGAGTGTTGGAGAGTGTGGTGTGGACAAGTGTGGGTGTGTGCGTGTGTGTATACAAGTGTGAGTGTACATGAGTGGGCGTGGGTGGGTACATGTGTGAGTGTGTACATGTGGGTGTGTGAACAGGTGTCAGTGTGTGAGGTGAGGGTGTGGGTGAGTGTGCAAGTCCGGGAGTCCCAAGTTCAGAGGCACCCTCTTCCAGGGCAGAAGGGGAGGGGTCCAGGACTGCTATCCCACGGCCCTCCTGGGAGGATCCCTGTCAGCAGAACAGGCCAAGGTTGTGCAAGTCTCCTCAGCAGGCATTAATTTGATTAATAAAACCATGCATGGAGAAGACCATTACCTGATAATCAGCGGCGACAGGGTTGGCTGTCTGGGAGGATCCCCTGCCCTGCCTCCTGTGGCTTGTTCAGGCCCGAGGGGTGGGAGACAGGCCTACCACCCCAGGCTGCAGGGTGCAGACAGCCTGGGTGCACACCTCCCTGCTCCACTGGCCTCTCCACAGCCTGGGCCTTTGTTTCTGGACCCCTGCAGACTGCGCCCTCCTCCTGTTAGGTCCATGGCCCATCACCAACTGTGATGTCTCTCATCTGTCACACACCTACCTGTAAGTGGGTCCTCAGGGCCCTCGAATGAAATGAGGGGCCAGGAGCATGAGGGTCTGGGGCTAGCTGTGGGGCTGGGAGGTCCCAGGGTCAGGCTCGGCAGAGGGGAGCCCCACTCAGTCCCCTACACTTGGGGCACTCTGCAGACAAACAGTCCTCTTCCAGCTGGGAAAGGGAGCCATGCAGCAAGGGCTACGGGTTGAGGCTACCATGAGGGGAAGCCAGAGAGGCCCTGAGATCTGGGAGGGCTCTGACCATAGGTGGCAGAGGCAGCCACTCCTGGGCACACAGCGGGAATGCCCTATCCAGCCTCCACCCAGACAGCTGAAACAGTGGGTGGAGCTGTTGGCCGGCTCCTGGAGGCCTCAAGTCAAGGATGTGGCCCCAGCTTAGCAGAACCCACACCTTCGTCCCAATTAGTCAGAAGCTGTGCCCTGACAGGAGCAGGGCTGCACTCCTGGGGCGCCTGGGCGCACTGGGCACCTGTCAAGGTACCCGCCAAGCACACAGCTGCCCCCAAGTGGCACAGGAGGCCCAGGTTGTGCTGTGGGCGCTGTCCAGGCTGGGCAAAGGTGGGGACACAGCTGCTGGGACAGCATGCCTGGGCTGAGGCCTTTCCAAGTGGGCAGTTGCTGCCCTGACTATGGCTGACCTGAGTCCCCTCCAGGAACCTGAAGAAGCCTGGGTCTGCCCTGTCCTGTCCTGTCTCTCCACCCTGCTGCCCACACAATTCCTGCTCATTCGTCCCTGGGCCTTCCTGCTAGCGCTGCCTCAGTCTTCAGGGGCAGGGCAGTGTCCCTTCCTGGCCACAACCCACATCCCAAGCGTTAGCCCCCAATTTCTGGCCCAGCCATGTCACTGTCACTGTAGGTCACAGCCTCATGGATCATGGGGAAGTGCCACCAGCTCGTTCATAAGGGCTGTGAAGGCCTGTGGAAGATCCAGGGTATGTCCCACACATGCTGTGTCTAGGAGCTACTGAGGTGGCAGGAAGGGGGATTTGCCTCTTTCCCTGGTCCCTGCTCAAAACCAAGGCTCATGCAGGACAGGGGAGAGTGTGGGGCTGGTCCAGCTGTGGGGACACACATATGCACTGACTGGCATCGTGACCATGCAGGGCGCTCCGTTTTCAGACTGGCTCCCTGGGTGGGAGGTCGAGGTGAGTGTGTGCTGATCCTTTTTGCTTTGCCAACAGAAAACTGCCGAGAGGGGAAAAGGCAAACTCCATTTCGCTTGGGTCAGCAATGAGCGGGCGCAGAGATTAATGTGGAGAGGGAGCACAGCGGAAGAGAGGGCAGGGGTGGGGCGGGGGCTGGGATGGACTGGGGGAGGCAGAGGCAGGTTCCAGGAGAGGACCCTGGCGGGAACGCCCTTCCCACTTCGCCCTCCTGCTCCTCCACCCAGCCCCTGCTGGCTCTCCCCAGCTGCAGCAGCGCTAGCCAGCCTGCTGGCCAGGCCCCTCCTTGTGAGTGTCGGGGGGGGGGGTCTGAGGCCCAGCCCAGTGCCCCATCCCACTCTGCACCCCCGACTTCAGGCTGACTCCGCTGAGCACTTTGTTTTGCCCTTTACCACTTGAAGGCCGGGGATTCGTGAATTCATGGAGGAGTGGGGTGGGGGACACAGTGGCCAGTGGAGGGGTGAGGCTCCTCGGCCAGCTCCCACCTGAGGGATGCGAGCCCAGTACAACCAAGGAATTGCAGCAAAGGTGCTACTGGCAGAAGACCAGCCGGCGTGGTTGGTGGCCAGTGTGTCTTTCTTGGAGGAGGACCTGGAGGCAGAGCCAGCACTGGGGAACCTGGCTGGGAACCGACTCCAGACCCACAGGGCAGGGTGGATGGAGTGGGAATGACTGGGGCCCTTAGAAGGAGAGGGGACAGGACGTGGAGGAGTTGCCCAGAGCAGCGGAGGCTCCGGGCAAAGGCAGATAGAAGGAGCATGGCAGCAGGGGCTTGGGCCACCTAGCAGTAGTGATGGTGGGCATTTAACGATGTTTCCCAGAACAAGGGGTGAGAACTGGTGAGGTGATGGCAGCCTCCCTGGTGCTCCAGGCCACTGGCCCCTGTGAGGCCATACAGCATGGGGACAGGAATAGGAGGACTCTTCCCCCCTGGCTGTCGGTTGCATAGAGCCACCTCTCCTACCTGAGCCCTCGGCTTGTCACTTGAGTGGGGCAGGGAGAGTCCTAGGGACAGAGGTGACCAGAAGCCTGGCTACCCAGAGGGACACCAGCCCAGCCCACCCAGGGCTCTATTCTGAGTCCAGAGAAAATTTACCTGGGCCACCCCAAAGCCCCACACAGCCTCAGGAAAGTCGCTGGTCATCTCTCTCAGGTGGAAGAGGAGCAGAGCCCTCAGGGCAGGCCTTATGACCCATAGCCAGCAGCACCACACTGCTCCTGTGACTGGCGAGCTACACAGGAAAGTCCCCAGCCCCTCCCACCTGAAGCTTATTCCCCACACCCCAGCTGCAGGGCACCCATAGTCCTCCGGGCTGCTGGCACTGGTGCCCCCTCTACTGAGCCCTCCCTCCTGCCCTCCCCCTCCCGTCCCCTCCTGCCCTCCATCCTCCTCCTCTGTCACCCAGCCACCTGCACCCCTTTCTCTACCTGATCACTCAGGTCAAACTCATCACCACTTCAGCCAGCACCCATGTCACCATCCTCACCCTCACGCAAACCAGTCCCCTAGCCTGGTCCTGGGCAGCCATGGGCTGTGACTCTAGGAAGAGGACAGGTGGGATATGAGCAGGGGTCAGCCCAAGTGAACCTGCAGGTCCTGGGTTGCCAGTGGATGCCATGTGGGCAGTGCCCAGCATGCTGTTGGACCAAGCGAGGCCCGGGTGACCTGGGGAGAGGCTGGCAGAGGGAGGACAGCTGAGGGACTTCGGAGAGAAGTTTGGGGAGAATCCAGATGAGGAGGGCAGACACAGGAGGGGGCTGGGGAGCTTGTCTGCCCCCACCCAGAGCAGGCCTGGCGCTGCTGAGGGCTGGGGCTGGCTGCAGGGCCCCCGGTGGGATGGAGATGGGCAGCCCAGCCCAGTCGCAGGCAGGCCCTCCTGGGTGGGAAGAGCCTGGGCTGCCAGGGAGGCTGGACCAGAGGCCTCCCCAGCCTGGAGCACCCTGTCAGCACACAAGGTGACTGCCTAAGCTTACCCTCCTCCCTCTGTCCGCCCCAGAGGCGGTGCTGCCTTCCCAGGAGCCGTGCCTGCAGGGGTTCTGGGGCCAAGGCTCATCCTGTGCCCTCGGTCCATGCATAATACAGTATTTACCTGGGGAGTGATTGGCGGACCCTGGCTCCAGGGCCCCTCCCCCGCGGCCCCAGCCGGTGAGCCAGACGCGCATTAAGACAGGAGTGACTTATCGAGCTGTCAGGGGGAGCGTTTTAAGACAGAATTATAGGGGAGAGGGAAAAGATTTTTACCAAATTAATGAAAAATCAATCTGGCCTCAAAAATCCATTAGCCTTCATAATGCGCCGGTTCCAGGCTGAGCCGCACAATCCGATACCGGCTGTTAAATACCGCGGCGGCTCCCCCGCTGCCCGCCATTCATTACAGGACAGTGTTTACTTCTAAGACTGACACCTGCCTTCCATGCCCAGCCTCAGCTTGCCCAGGGCTCCTGTCCTCAGATCCCCTGGGAGGCCCCAAGCCTAGCGAGTGGACCAGTGGCTCCCACGCAGACCTCAGCAGGGGGTGGCGTAGACTGGCAGTGGCCGCTGTGGGCTTACTGCCATGGTGGCAGAAGGGCTCACCGTGGAACTGACCATTGCAGTGGGTGGCCATGGGAGTAAATGACCATGGAGGTGACCATGGGGATGAGTGACAATGGGGCCAAGTGACCATGACATGAGGTGACCATGTGTCAGGGATTTCCCCAACATGAGGCCAAGCTGGCTTGTGAAAGAATTGGTGGTAAACAACTCTGGGGGGTCCAGCTGGCTTGTTATTAGCAAATTGCCTGACCGCATGACTAAGCTATTTCGGCCACTCATTTGTTACAATTGTATTCCCCTATTGGCTGTTGTATGGATAGAGTAGCAGGCAGAGAGAGCAAGCAAGCAAGTAGCAGAAGAAGAAGCAGCCCTGTCCTGGAAGAGCAAGCAGCCAGCCAGCCAGCCCGCCCTGTCCTGAAGCAGTCAGAGAAGAAGAAGCATGGAAGAAGCAAGCAGCAGAAGCGAGGACCAGCGTAAGCATAGAACCAGAGCAGCAGCAGCAGCGACGGCGGAGAGATCAGCAGCAGTAGAAGACGCAGGCAGTAAGAGCCTCGGCTGCAGAAACAGGGACTCTGGTATGGCAGTAGAAACAAGGACTCTGAATGTGAATAGCCTTGACTCTAAATGTAATGCCTTAAGGGCCTTGACTCTGAGAGGGAGTTCGGGCGAGGAGGAGAAGAGAAGAGGAACTCAATAAAGAAGCTTGCTGCTCTGTGTGTCTCTCAACTGTGTGTCGTGTTTTCTCTGTGGGCAGAGGGGACGCGATAACCATGTGGCCAAGTGACCGTGAAGTGAGGTGACCATGGAGCTGAGGTGACCATGAGGTGAGGTGATCATGGAGGTGAGGTGACCTTGGAGGTGAGGTGACCATGAGGTGAGGTGACCTTGGAGATGAGGTGACCATGAGGTGAGGTGACCTTGGAGGTGAGGTGACCTTGAGGTGAGGTGACCATGGAGGTGGTGTGACCTTGGAAGTGAGGTGACTGTGAGAATAGGTTGACCATGGGGCTGAGTGGCCATGGAGACACATGGTCACTGGGTGATGCTGAGGGTGGTGTTGCCAGTGTGCGGCCAGACAGGGCGGGTGATGGAGTCTGCGTTTGTGGGCTGGAAACTGAGAGACAGGGCTGTGAGCTATTGGTGGAGGTGGTGTCAGCCCTAAGGAGGACACCAGGATGGCCAGCACCCTGGGGGAGTGGGCGGCTGTCTCAAGAAACATACTGCAAAAGCAGGCGGCTTGCCTGTTGGTCCTCTCAAACAGGAGGGTGGCTGGGCCCAGGACCCAAGCTCTGAGCTGGAGGCCCTTTGCCCTCAGTCAGAAGAGTTCCAGCCACGGTGGGCAGGGAGGCTGGGGGCAGTTTGTCACTCCACAGAGGTCAAAGGGCCAGGACCACGGGAGGGTCTGGACAGGGACAGCAACAGGCATGGCTGGGGCTCCCTCCTTCCCTCTGTATTTGGAGCTGCCCTCTGGCCAGATTGAACGTGGGCATCAGAGATTGCTTTGTGCCCAACACAGGGCAGGCACAGGGCTGGGAGGCCAGATCGATTTTCATTAAATTGGCAAAAATCTCTTTCCTCCTCTCTCCTGGAATCCCACCTTAAAATTTTCCATCCTGGGGGCTGGAGCAGTGGCTCAGCAGTTTGGCATTTGCATGGCATGCAGGAGGGCCTGGGTTCAAACCCCAGCACCACATACACACCAAAGTGTCAAAGCAATGAAAGCCACATGAAAAACTAAATAAAATTGATTCTATCTTTTTCTCTTTAAAAAAAAAAATCCATGCTGTCCTGCCAGGGGTACCCTCCAGCAGCTGCTGACCATTTATGCCCCTGACCCTTTGGAGGGGTACTCTGGCCCCCTTGGAGGGTGGCAGCCAACACATCTCTTGTCCTTTTGGGGCTCCCTGGGAAAGCCACCTCCCATGGGCCCCTCTCCTCAGGCCCTCGCCTGATATGCTCTGCCCAGGGCCACATGGCAAACTCTGGTCCACTGTGCCTGCCCAGACCACACTTTGCAAGTAGGCTCACATTCGGGGAAAGCCTGACTCCCAAGGTGATGCCTCCAGAGGCTCTTGCTCCCCGCTGCCTTCATTCCCTCATCCACCCCTCTGCAGCTCCACCCTGCTGGGCCCCCTGCCCGTGACGGCCCTACAGGTCAGAGATGGGGGCAGACAGGAGAGCCTGAGTGCTGGACAGGGGCCCAGGTTGGGGACCTGCGAGGGGAGGCAGCGGAGGGGCAGATGGTGCCTGGGACCCAGGTCCTGGGGCAAAGCAGAGCCATGAGCGGGCCGGTGGTGCTGGAGGACCCCCCAAACCCCACCCGCCTGGCCCAGGGCCTGCAGCAAGAGCTTAGGGTGCCCCCAGGGAGCCTTGGTGGCCAGGCCAGGGAGGGGTAATGAGGGGACACACAGGGGTCCTCCCTCCTGTATCATAGTGGAAAGCCACAGCCCAGAAAGGGGTGACTGCCCAAGTGCCAGACCCCCACCGTGCAGTCCCAGGCAGTGGGGCCACCGCCTCAGGGACTGGCAACAAGGATCCCACTGCCCACTCACCCCCACCACAGCCCGCTAGAGCCAGACGGCCACAGCCAAGGTCTCATGGATTAAATCCCAATTCATTAGTGGGATGGGAGCAGGTGTGGGCAACCCCGGCCCTGGCTGCCGTCTCTGGGTGGCCTGGCTGCCTCGCTGCCTCGCTGTACAGGCTGCCGGAGCCCACCAAGCAAAGCTGCTTCCCACGATCGATCTGTGGACGTCGATGAGACCAGCGGCCAACCACTCAGGCAGGTGGAGGGCAGGGCCCAGCCACCCAAGGTGACCTGAGGCTGGTCCCACCTCTGTCCAGGGCCAGGGGCTCCCTGTTCCCACGCTCTCCCTGGGTCTGTGCCTGCCTTCCCCTTCTGGCTCTGTTCTGGGATATTGCCTCTGGGTGTTCTGCCCTGCCTTCTCACAGCTGGGAAGGTTGGGAGGGCCCAGGCTAGCCCATCAATGAAGAAGGGACCCAAGCTGCCCGCCTGGCAAGGGGGTCATAGCCACTCCCAGCCCACCACCTGGGGCCAGGATGCAGCTCACCGGCTGGGGATAGTACCCCTGTCCAAGCTGAGTGTGGGTCATACAGGGGCAAGTGGCCCAGCAGGACAGGGGCTCAGGGAAGTTGGGACAGCAGGAACTCCTTGTCTGCTTTGCCTGGGCTTCTGGGTGATGAGGGGTGATGGGGGCACACTTATCTACAGTTGTGCTTGTCCTGGACAGGCTGCCCCCAAGAGCCACTCAGGCTGACGTCTGATCGATGGATGGCTAGGCACATCCTCGGCCTGGAAAGGATCTGCTGACAGAGGCCCATCCCTCCCATCCGCTCCTGTCAATAGCTGATCATCAGGCGGCACAATGCTGTCTTCAGCCCCCTGGGGAGTTGCAGCAGAGAGTATGACCTGGCCCTGCAGCCGCCCAGGGTGCTGCCCTAAGGGAGAGGACAGGCGGCCAGCTAGTGGCACCCTGGCCTTGCCACTCTGCCTGTCTCCCCAGGGGTCCCTGAGCCTGCCAGGTGGACCCTCCAAGGTGTCAGGGGGACCTTCAGCAGGCTCACTCCCAGGACTCCTGCCGGACCTGGGGACACCACCCCAACTTGCGCGTCAGCCTCAGAATCCAGGCAGGACCCAGGAGGGACTGCTGAGCAGGACCAACTCATCAGCAGAGCCCCGGGGTGGGTGGCCTTGGCGGCAGAGCCAAATGGCCCTGCCTGCTCAGAAGACCCGTGGTCTAGAGTTCACAGGAAGTGGGGTGCAACTAAGCACCAGGTGTGCCCACACTTCTTCCTCTGCCTCCTCTTCCTCCTTGGTCCTGGCAGGCAGTTCACCCAGAGACACTGAGGCACAAGAGAGGAGCCTGCATCAAGGCCTGATCAGGTGCGGCCCTGCTCAAATGGCCCCTCTGCTCCCACAGACAAGGCAAGCGAGCTAGGTTCCTGCAGCCTGGCCCAGCTGCCTACCAAGGCTGACGAGAAAGTGTGTGTCTGTCCTTCCTGGCAGAGGGTCATGGCCAGAGTGTTGAGGTGGCAGAAGAGGTTCTAACAGGGCTGGACAGGTCACCTGGCCTCTGTGGGGGAGTGGGCTGCAGACAGCAGGGAGCTGCCCTGGGACTCTGATCCAGCCCAGCAGTTCCTGGGCTGGGCTTCGGCTCCTGCCTTGGCACCTGGGGCCTGGCAATGGGCAGCTGCCTCCTTTGCTTCCCTGCCCAGCCCAGGCATGCTTGACGTGGGCCCTGGGACTTCTCTGTTCTTGGAACCACTGTTTATGAATCTTCCTAAACAGGAGGCCAATCAGTTGTCCCGGAGCGTGGCCATTTTCCTAACTGGGAGAACAAGCAGTTTTACGCACCTCGGAGGAGCCTCGGGTGGATGGACGGCAAGTGTGCTGCCCTCTCCTGGCAGGTGTCAGCCTTCCCTCTGCCCCGTTTGGCTTTGACGGCCCCAGCTCAGCAGCCTGCCACCCAACCAAGATGCCCAAGGACACAGGGGTCCAGGCAGGGAGGACGAACTCTCCCTCAGCTCAGCTTCCAGCCCCCTGTTCAGGTGCCCCCCAACCTGAGCCTCTCACAGATCCCAGCCCCTGCCCGGCCGCCCTGGCCCTCATCCTCCCTGTGGCATGGCCCTGGTCAGGTAGTACACATGGTACAGTGCAGCACCCTCCCCTGCACCCCAGCAGCAGCTGTCCCCACTCTCTGTGGCTGGGGTGCACAGCCCTGCAGCCTCTGCTTTCTCCTGCAGCCTCCTGATGGAGCCTCTAAGGGACAGTGACCAAGGGGTCCCACCTGCCGGCCCACCCCAGACTCCTGTGGGCACTGCCTCCCTAGCCTCTCCAACCTGGAAGGAGGCGAAGTCTGAGGCACCCACTGCCAGGGTGTTCCTTCCTGGAGAGGGCCAGGACCGAGGCCTCCGCCTCCCTGACCATCAAAGTTACCATGAGCTATTCTGAGCCACAGTTCAGTGGCATCCAGTATGGTCACACTTCCTCCCTGTCCCCTGCAGAACTGTTCCCTGAGCTCTGAAGGAGCGGCCTGGCCAGGTAGGTCTACAGCCTCACCCTGGAAGGAGCTGGGGTTGGTGGAGGAAGCGCAGGGAGGGGAGGCCCAGCCGTGAGAGGCCCGGCAGCCAGATGGATGCCTCTGGGCAGTAGTGTTTTTAATGGCCCCTCAAGTCCTTGCTGGCCAGCGCTGAGCTCAGCACCCTGTCCTGAGTGGTTGGAAGGGCGAGGGCGTGGGCCACCAGAGCCACCTCAGACCTCATTCCCCAGCTGCTCCCCTCCCAGTCAGGGCTTCTGGAACAGGCCAAAGAGATCAGGAGTGGAGGACACAGCCCTGCCCGACAGTCCCCAGGTGCCCATGCTAACCCCTCTGGGCTGGACTGGAAGTGCCCTGGGAGGCAAGGACAGAGCCAAAACCCCCAGCACCCCACCCATTTGTCACAGACCCGTTCCGTTAGGTGCTGACAGCTGCTTCCTGCTGCCCAGCTAGGGGCAGGGCCAAGGCCTCCGGGTGCCCATCAGTCACAGGCCCTCCACCTTGCTCTGGGCTGGGGGCCTCTGAGAGCGGCCTCCTCCAGCCTCTGTTCATCCAGGAAGGGGGCTAGGACGCTGGAGCACATGGCGGGAGGTGGCTCCCATGCCAGGGGCAGAGGCTTGGCCAGCCTCCAGTGCCCACCATCCACCCCTGCTGGGAAACCAGAACCCAAGGGTACCTGCTTGCACCCTGGAGAGCCAGGTCTGACTTCTCAGCTCCCCCAGCCCTCACAGTGACTCTCTGGGTCTCAGTTTACCCAGTACCTGGGCCACAGGTGCACAGGAGGCTAGTTAAACCCCAGGCCACCCTCTCAGAGTCTAGCCATTGGTCTCCTGGGGTTGATTACTGCTGGCCCTAGGTACTAGGGGAAAAAAGAGGGCCAGTGGCTCTTCTGTCCCATTACCTGCCCCACAGCCCAGGGCCAGGGGCTTCTGGGAGCATCTGTTGAGCCCCTCAGCACACCTGGCAGCCTGCAGGCAGGCTCTGGGAGCAAGAGAGGGCCTGGCCAGGCACACAGCTGCTCTTGGCCAGGCCTGCCAGCCGGCGGTGGTTATTTATACCACACAGCTCACTTATTTATAGGGACTTGATGGGCGGGCCCACTTTGGCCTGGGCCCTTTGCAGAGGGGCAATGTGATGCCCTGGGCCAAAGCTGATGTGCCAGTCCCTGGGGAAGCAGGTTTCAAGTGTCCCCCAGCCTGTGCCCTTTGTAGGGAAGCAGAGGCCTGGGGGGTCAATCAAGGGCAATAATGACCAGCTATTGAGCACCTGGCCCAGGCCTGCCCCAGCTCTCCACGTGGACCATGTGGAGGTGGGAGTGAGGCTCGCAGGTCTGGGCACCTGCTTTGCAGGCCACGGGTCCCGCGCACACCGCGCATGGCCGAGGCGCGCTTCTGTTGAAATCTGCAGTCACAGGGCCACCTGTGCTTTTTTTTTCCCAGGGCTGAGGCCCAAACTCAAACTCAGGGTCTTGCGTGTGCTAGGCAAGTGCTCTGCCACTGAGCTAAATCCCCACCCCAATCTGTGCTGCTGTGCGGGGATCTGGCTACCCTCCCAGCAAGGGATGGATGCCTGCCCGGGAACCCACAGAGGGGACAAAGCAAGGAGCCCCCCTCAGCACCCGTGGTCAGGCAGAGGCCACACAGCCCTGCCCCGCCCTGTCTGCTCCCTGTGACCCGCCCCTGTGGTCGGATTAATTTGGGAAGGACAATGTTTATATTAACCATTCATTTATTGACGTCTGCTTGCTGGGTCAATGGCCAAATTTATTGTCTCACAAGATGGGCCTTATCGAGCCGCAACCTCCTCCCTCCCCACCAGCCTAGGGTGGACGGACACTGTCAATACACAGGCCGCTGACCTTGGGCCTGCCAGTCTCTGCTGGGGGCTGGGGGAGGCCTGCAGGGGAACAGGTAGCAGGGGTCACCCTGGCACCCCACCATGGAGGTGGGACCCCAAGCAGCCACACACCTCACAGCTCCAGGTGCACCGCCACTGCTCAGGGTCTCACCCAGGCAGGAGAGGCCAGAGGGTCCAGAAGATGGGGCCCTGAGCACAGTGTCCACACCCTCACCGGTACCTGCCAAGGCCAGCTCAGGCTGCCAGTGTGATGGGGCAGGCAGCCACCTGATGACCCCACGAATCAGTGTGGCATACAGAAGGCCAACTAGCCAAGGCCACCAGGAGCGCGGGGTGGGGGGTTGGGGGGTGGGGGATGGATCCCAGACCCTGCCGAATCACTACTTGGGACCCTGGGGCACAGGAGCAGGGAGCTGGCTGGGCAGCATCTGACTGTGCCAGCTAGGCAGGCAGCAGTGTGGAGGAGCCGTGTTAGAGTGGACGCAGGTCTGGGACACCCACACTGCCCAGCCAGGCCGGGCCCCCAGCCAGGCCGAGGGAGAGAGGGGGGAAGGGACTTCACATGCTCCGGGGCTGAAGGGGAGCCCTTCGCTCCCTGTCTGAGGAGGTCCTACCTGTCTTCAGCCACACCCACCAGCCCTGCTCCAGGAGGGACTCCCAACTCCCAGGATCCCCAGACCCTCATAAACCCAGCGGATGCACCTGGGGAGGGCCCCCAGGTACGCAGCTTGGGGCTACTCAGGGCCCTGGGACTGGAGAGCTGGCTTCGGCCCCTCTGAGTCCGATCCCCAAGCTGGAGTGGGCTCTCCTAACCAGGTCTCAAGTCTTGGCTCACTCCTCATCCATCCATCCGGGCATTTGTGCTGGGTGAGGATGGACCTGGCCACAAGGCACAGAGGGGCTTATAGATGTGGCAGCAAGGGTCTGGGCCCAGCGACCTGCACATGCCAAGGCCCTGAGGCAGGTGGCAGGCAGCAGGCATCCTGCTGGGGCTGGAGAAGGGGACATGAAGTGTGAGAAGGGTGCCAGGGAGAGGGTCAGGGAGGATGAGCTGCAGGGGGTAGGGTGAGCTGCAGGGGGCAGGGCGAGCTTAGCTGCCTCCTCTGGGCCACTTCAGACCCTGGCCCTGCCTGCCCTCTCAGGCATTCTGGGCTGTGTTGTGCTCCACCCTGTGGCCACCAGACGGAGCACAGAGTCCAACAAGAGCCTGGGGGAGGCGAGGGCTGGTCAATGGGCTCATTTGTCCCAGACAGGGCAGTCTATGAGCCTGGGACAGCCGCCTACTGATTAAGAGGCCACCCTTGAGTTGGACCCTCCCTCAAGCAGTGAGCAGCAATTGATCAGCTGGTCAGCAGAGTGGGAGAGGGGAGGGGAGGAGGGGAGGGGGAAGGAGAGGAGGAGGGGAG
>PVKS010021326.1:0-35422 GCA_004027875.1 Aplodontia rufa | reverse complement strand
CACCATGGATTTAAAAGAGAGGAACACATCTTTTTATTAAGAAAGAGTTCCCAGCCTTGAGGAGGCACGGTCTTAGAGGCAGTTACTGTCAATTCATGAAGGAGATTCATGTGGGAGAGCACTTGACCATCGAAAGGGGGCAGTCACTGCCAACTGCTACTGTAGGGGAATGGACCGATATATAAGACTTTATGAGAATTCGGAAATCTGGATTTTATATGAAGTCAATTTTCAAATAAATTAATCTAATTAAAAACTAACAAAGTATTTCTACCAAATTAAATATATTCAGAAATGTACAGTATGGATGGGTAATTTTTTCCCACAAACAGAGAAATCCCTGTAGGAGAGGAAGGGGGAATCTTGCCTTCCAGCTCATTAGTGCTCATGCATGTCAGGACTGGTAGGTTCATGGCTTTGCATTTATTGAAAGCTCACATAATTCGAGATGCTTTATTGAAATTGGTTCAAAAAGTACTAATCTTCTATATTTTATAATGTTATCAATGAAAAATCAGCATTATCAATTTGTTAGTGTCTAACTAGAATCCCAAGAAATTTCAAAGAAAGTTGTATTCAGTGTTTCAAGTATGGATTCCTTTAAAAATCTTAACCAAAAAAAAAAAATGTGTTAAATCAGAATTTAGTACTGAAAATGTTTGCTTAGTATCTCATTAGCACCAAGAGGGAAATGAAACTCATAAAATGAATCTTTCATAAATTGGAGATATTTTAGTGCTTTAGGATTTTTAATGAGATTCAAAAATCTCACCTTTGTTAAATATAAGTAGCTAAACCACCACTGACACAATGTCAAAATTCCATGAGCAAAATATACTCTCTCCTTTGACCTATAGCAACAATACAATTCTTTTCTGTCCTGACAGCTGATTCTCACAAGACCCTGGCATGCCAGACATAATCCATGACAGCTGATTCTAGCAAACAGCAATCATTACAGATGAATAATCCTTTTTAGTTATTTGGAAGCAGCAAGAGTGAAATATTATATATTTGATTTGACCATGTATAGAGATATCATTTTGTTACTTGCAAATTTAGCATGACTAGAAAATGTTCACCTTGAAAATTGATGTGTTACTTAGAAAGTGCAGGAGAGCTATTTGATAACTCAACATTCCAATACCAGTGCTGGGGTTTTTTGCAATCCCTTTCTAGCAGCCTTCCTTCAAGCTAAAGATAATTCTGGTCAACATACCAAATCTCATGTCAAAAGCCAGAGAATCTGACCATAAACCCGGAAGTGGCCTGGGAGCATGTTATAGAGCACTTTAGGTGATAAGGAAGCAAGACAACTCCAAATTATATATTTTAGAGATATTCCATAATCCCTAAAGTCCCTGGAGTTTACCCATATCAAAACTGTATCCACTTCACATTCTCCAACCCCTTGATTTCTATATTAAATGTTATTCATAACCCTGTCAAAAAACAATATGAAGAAGATTGGACAAGACATAAACCCCAGTTTTTTAGCAAGTGGGAGAGACTCTATAAGCCATATCCCAAATTCTCTCTTTCACGTAAGAAAATGACTTCAAAAGAAGTTGACTTCAACTTTCCAATATAAAACCACTTTTATCAATACACAAAGATATGCACTGAAGGTTGCTGCTAGTCTCTCCTGTGTAACAGCAACATGGTAGCCAACCTATACGTTAGCCGTAGCCAGTTCTTAAATGTACAAGGACACCAAGTTTCAGTTACCTTCCATTACCAAATAGCACTCTGGCCAAACACCCCCCAAAATGGCTCCCAAATTGATTTGTGTGAATAGTTTCAGCTGTTTCTGGAAGAGTTTTGGTCCTATCCCACCAAACCAGTTAAATAAGGTCAGACTTCATGCACCCGTTTCTTCAGCTTGGGTTACTCTGCTGGATTAGTTGGACCAGTTGTGGGCAGTGATTCTATTATGGATTGAAGCCCCTTAGGATTCTTTCACAGAAAGTTGAGCCCTGGGAATAAGCACAATTAAATTGCAAATGTTAGTTTTCTGATAGTAGATAGAAAATGGGAATCAGTTACGTGGATAAAGGTGAACGTTAGCACTGGGCACTACAAACTTCTTGACAAGCACAGGATCCAGTTGTGACACTAACTAGCCATATTGCCTTAGCAAGTACTTTAGCTTGGAGTTCAATTCTTTTCATCAAGAAGGGAACAGATTCAGTGATAGGAAAATATTTTCCTTTAATTTTCTAGTTTTCATTCAAATATGAGTTGTGTTGCACTATAATTTTAAAATCTCAGTTATACATTTCACCAGCAAAATCATAAATTTCATGATATTACATCTTATACCCTTTTCCTTTATCCTTCACACCTTGAGAGCACTCTTCTCATTCACTGGAATTTGGCAGAGACTGGTTAATGATTTATCTCCTCTTGTGGGGCACCAATTACACTATATATTGTATTCTCCCTTGAAGTTATATATGGCCGTGTGACTGGGTTCTGAACAGCAGAATGTGGGCAGCAGTGAGGTGCACCATTTCTAGTCCAGAGCCTTAAAATCCTCCCACAATCAGTCCTCTCGCTATGTCCCCAACATGCCAACTAAACAGAAAACCTAAAGGTTTAGAAAAGAACTCAGTCACAGATGTAGAAAACTGGGTCTCTGAATTTCTACTTCTGAAAAGATACCCAGATCACTGCCTAACATGGAACAACCAGTTTGAGCTGTAGAATAAGAAATGAACTATCTTGAAAAAAAACCTGAAATTCTGAGTTGAGTCTTAATATAGCACAGATCTTATCATATACATAACACTTATCTTAATTGCAATTAAATATTATTTGTGTATGACTTATTTATTTATCTCTTTAAATCATCTAAAGCTCCTTAAAGGCAGGAGCTATGCCTATTTTTGTTATACAGCAAGTATCTACTCCAAGAACAGTGCCTGATAAGTATCAGGTACTCAATTAATCCTATTGAATGTGTGAATGAAGAAGAGCAAACACAAACAGGAATAAGTTAATAAATGCTTATTGAGTTGAAGCACAGAAGCAAGGGAATTAATCTCAAAGTGAATTTTCCAAAAAAAAAAATGCCTTTAATTCCTTATTTTGTCTTTCCTCCTACCATCCTCAACATTTCAAAATACCTGAAAGCAAATCTTGGTGAGTTTTATCAGTGCTTAAATAATCAAATCATTTCATAGCTACATAAGAAATGACCTATGATATTTCCTGCTTGCACATCATATCTATAACTTTTTCTTCTTTTACTGAGTGTGATTGTGTTGCTATGTGACATACCCTACCAGTCAACCAACATTACACCTATATTGGTACCATTGGAACATGTGCTAATTTTGCCTAATTTATTCTGATACCTCATATGTTTCTCTAAGCAACACATCTCCAGGTGCCTATCTAATACTCTTGCATCTTTATATATGCCCCTGTGTAGATAGATGAAGTCAGCAGCCCCAACCCCAGCACACAATACTGAAAAGTAATCTCCCTTTGTCTTTCCTGACTCCAAAGCCAAATCAATGCCAGCAGGTGCCTTTAGATGTTATTGCACTTGCTGTCAGTCAGTGCCACAACAGAGGATCTTAACAGGATTAGGAGAAGCAGTGTGGTGCTTAAAGTATGTGTGCTGCCAAGAAAAAATGGTGTAGGGCAGCTTGCCTGGGTACACATCCACAACACGCAACAAACAAGCTATGTAGCTTAGTGTTTAATAAAAGTCCAGGCCATAAGTATCAAGTAAAGTTAACAAGGAACAACTTTAGAACATAAGCACAGCTACAAACATAAGAAGTAGCAAAAAGGATAGAGGCTAAAGACCGAGCTAAATGTCAGATCTGTACATCAGATGTTCAACATGCCTAAAGATCTCTCACTTGCTGGAGTTTTCTTCACACAGTAGAAAACTGCCCTAGGTGGCATCTGTTCAGTGAACCACATGGAGTGAAGAAATAGTTGCAACATAAACAATTTTCATTGACCTTTATCTAAACATATTAACAATTTTAGTTTCTTCCAAGACTCATTTCTCTGGGCAACCCTGTTTTGTGCATGGATGTGGTAGATTAAATAGGGTCACAATTTCTTAGATATCCTTCTTATTAAGAGGGGCGAGCTATTTACCCTCTCCTTCAGTCAGGGATAGCCTGAGACTATTTAGACCAGTAATGCTACTCCAGCCCCAATCTAGCCTAGCCTTTAATGAGATTGGCCCTTTGGAGATCTGAGTCTCTAAGTGAGAGTTTGACAATCACCTTGATGTATGATATGAAGAAGTCCTATCACTATGTAGGGAAATCAAGGGGCCCAGAACCCAGCCTTCCTGCTGGTGGCATTGAAATACCAGTCAAATGACTGGTGAATTCACCTTGTTCCCTTCAGAATGTCCAAGCCACCAAATGGGTATCACCAAGGAACCCCCTCCATGAAACCTTATGAAGCAGAAAAATCACCCAGCTAAACCCTGTCAGAATTCCTGTCATATAAAATTGTTACATACAACAAAACAATTAAGTTTGGGGGGTATGTTTAAATATGGAGATATAATAAATAACTGAAACACATGGACATCAAACACAAGAATTTAGTGGTATGAGCAAACAATAAAATGAGCTCATCTGAAGAAGACAAGGACAAACCCAGATACAGTTACACACAGCAGGGAGAGGCCCCACAGAGCTGGCCTAAAAGAATCCTAATCCCCCCAAGTCTCCACTCAGTCCTCATTCCTTAGCATCTGCTGACTGGGATCTTTTTTTCCAAAGGCCATAAAATTAAATTAGAATTCACTACTTAACTATAATGATTTCCCACTGTTTATGAGGGTTATCATTTACAACCAACTGGCATTTAATCAAACCACTATTTTTATTTCAGGACCAGAGGCCACAGCATTGTGTATTTTCTCTACCTCCCTGTTGAGCAAGGCAGCTTCATCCAAGCTGTGAAGGGATATCAAATTGTTTATGAAAAATCAGCATGCAGTATTGTTTTCAAACATATTTATGATTTCACACCAACTTAGGAAGGATTTAGTTCATTTTGTTGACTGACACATAATTTTTCACATTTGCATGTATAATAGTAAAATCTCCTGAAAAAAAAGTAGGGATTAAAGGAACATAATCACATTCTAACAAATTTACTCGTAAAAGTAGTCCTGTCCCTAATTCTGATTCTGCCCTGAATAGGAAGTAAATAATTATGTACACTATTGTCCTGCCAAAGTATGCTTTGCACAATTTGAATCTTCTCACATCCACATATTCATTTCTATCCATCCCTTGACCTAAATTTTCCTCTGTCCCTTCTTTTTTCTTCTTGAAATCAAGACTCGTTATGTATATGTTAATGTCTGCCCATGGGGCTGTCCTGAATATCTACTTCTAATAAGAAATATTGTTCTTCTTCCATGCAAGCCCTGAACCTCTCTCCACCATGACCCCAAATATTTGCATGGCTACAGAAAAATAAAACCAAGAAAAATCTATTTCTTGCTTTAAATCAGCCTATTCACTTATAACCACATTAGTCTTAATTTCTTCCTATTGAAGCCTTTCATGTTGCATTAAACTGCAATCACCTATTAATACATGTAGATATGTGTTTATTCTTACCTTAAAGTTCTTATTTCAAATTAATATGCAGTAAAATTATATATATATATAATCTTCCTTTCATAATAAATTGGAAGTTTCTAAGGCAAGTACTGGTTCTTCTACTCTCCCTAATACTAAGCATAGTGCCTTTTTTGCATGTAGTAGGTATTTATTTAGCATATGGTGTCAAATCATGTAACAACTGTTAAAATATTAAAATACACAGAGAAGTGCAGAGGATTTCTCTCTCCTCTTTGATAAACAGCAATGACAGTACAAATGCAAATTTGGTAACACAGTAGTTGGTTACTGTGAAAATCACACATGCAATCCCTCACCTACCATAGAGCCTTAATGATGCCAATTCCAGGAAAAATGGCAAATTTCTGCCTATTGAATAACTGTTCAGGTAATGTTAGGTTTGCAATATCTACATGATTTGAATCATATAATAAACAGTTTTGTCTAATAAGTTATATTCTTAGAAGTTCTATTAATTCATTTAAAAGAATGAATTGTCTTTAAACGCTCTTGTGTTCATAAAACAAAACTTTTGAAAATACATAACCCTATACTGTTTTGGGTAAATTACTTATTAAAAACATGTATAGTAAGTTAGTAGGATATTTACATATATGGGCAATTTCAATTCAGGGAAACGTATATTTTATTTTATATGTGTTAGTAGTTGTCATGGTTGTGCTACAGCTGTTAGAAATTACAGGTTTTCAGTAGCAAGTGTCAGCCATCACTGTAATTATTAGTATTTTATCAAAAACAATCACAGGGAGTATTTTCGGCTGACAAAAGCCTTCTAGATCTTTGTTTATTCACTGCACTATACGTTCTGCCCTCCATGCCAACTGAGTTAAAGTTCTCTACCTCCTGATTTAAACCCTATTATTAGAGAAAGCAAAGGTTCTCATCTTTAACACAAAGTTAGATTGGTGTTCAGATAGAGAGAACACCAGTCTCAGAATGTAAATAAAGGAAAGTACAACCTGAGTAGCTGCATTAAGTAGGATTTCGGCAACATTCCCAGATAGGAATTGCAGTTTACCTGGCAATGTCAGGTCCAAAGAAGTGGGCAGTCACCAGGGTGGATGAATTGACCACCTTATATACAGGACTGACAGCTCGAGGTCAAGCTTGCTATGTAGCAGCAGTCTCAGCAGAAGTTGCTCTGTCTGTGGCCTGGATATTTTACTTGTGATAGTCTAAGATTCCTGTTGTGAAAAGTCCATCATGGCATAGAAGGACTTTTTTCTTTTTTGAATTCTCCAGTGACCTTATAGAAGAAAATGAACTGGAAAAGGTGGAGGGCTCATTGATACTGTGTCCAGCAGTAATGAGACAGGGAGCAACTCCTGGATAAAGAACAGCCACCAGGCAGTGGACCCATCAGCTGTGGATGGATTATTCGAGTGGGACATTTCCAACAGGCCAGGCAGCAGCCAGTACCACCAGCAAGCATGTCAAGCTGTGTATCACACATTGATATTACCCATAGTGTTAGCACCTAATTATGCCACAGCAGCATAGGGAGATGATAGGGGTTCATGTCTCAGGGAATTATCCAGGAACACAGAAGTTCCACAACTCCTTCTTGAATAAAAACTCAGGGGGTGGGTGTTCTAAAGCCCTTAGTATCCTTTTGCAAAAAGTAAAATAAAATAAAATAATAGAGAGAGAGAGAGAGAGAGGAAAACTGTAATCATTCCTGTAAGTGGTTTGAAGTCTCTCAGGAGCTAGTGCTGCAGGGGAAGCGTGGCAGAATCCCTAAAAGGCTGCAGTGTAGCATGTACAGTTTTATAGTGTGAAGTTGGATGCCGTTATTTTGCTCAAAACTTATGAATAACAGAACAAGTTACAGTCCTGGATGGTCTCTTGAAATGTGAAGCACCTCTTCCATGTCTTTTCCCTTATAAATTAGGTACTTTTTCAGTAGCACTTGTAGTTTTAATATTAAAATTACAAATGTTTTCAAACATAAGATTTTATTTGTGTATCTAACGCAGCACTACAGAATGAACAATCCATTTATCCTACATACTGAAACTCATCCATTTGCCAAAGCTTAAACATCATTAATTTCATTAGATTATGTTAAAATTCTATGTGCATCATTACATTTAAAGCTTAAATCTGTTTTTATTATTTGCTCCTTTTAACAGCTTCCACTTGATGCCATTACCATTCTCAAAATAGAAAATTCTATTTTAGGCTCTGTTGCTACATGAGCCAACGCTGGCCCTACTTACAAATCATACACTTGCCCTGAGGTTGGAAAAGGATAGTTCTTGGGAAAATCAGTTTAGCTCCATTAATCTCAAGAAAATAGGGGGGAGATATCCAATTTAGGTCACAGGTCTATCTTTTCAACGCCAAACTGGAAGGTTGTTCTAGAAGATTATATCATATTTGCATATTTAACCCAATCAAATTTTTGCGTTTTATTTCCACAGTCCAATAATCATACCATTAATTTCCCCTTCAAATTAACCTATAGATATTTCTCCAAATGATTCTGTTCTAAAATAGCAATTCTTCTTCTACTTTGTTTTTTAATTTAAAATTTGTGAAAAGGTTTTGAAAAGTAAAATTCACACATCATAAAAGTAGATGTGTATAGCATTCTCTAGATTTCAGAAAAATATTCTAGCAAATATGAACTTCATCAAAATTTCTAGAAAGGACTTAAAAAGAACAGGATGGGGGGGACACTGATAATATCATAAGTAAAAGCCAAAATAGAGAAACGTTTCACAGAAAAAATAACATAAGCTTTAAAGACACTGCAGTCAGCAATGAGGACTTAACCTGTGTATTACTCAATTTATACAAAGAAAGATGCAGCAAATATCCAAAGAGCCTGAAGACACAAAATGGTTATTGCTGGCAGTTTGATGAGATTCAAACTCTGTTGAGAGGAATTGCAAAACCAATTTGTTATATCAAGGTAAATCTGAAGCAAGTGCTCAAATTTGCTCAGAGCACAAGGAATAAAATCAGATCCATTTTCCCTGTTGTGCAGTCAGAGGCTGGGACCCACACATCATTTCCGTGAGCCTCCCCATGTGTAGGTAGTTCACCCACACACTTTCTGTGCACCTCATGGCTGCTTCTCAAATAAGTCAGAACCCTGTACACAAGGAGATGATGAAAGGCCATTCAGACTATGGAAGGTATCGCTAAAGTGATGGTGTTCTCTTTTGTCCACTGATTTCATTTCTCTGCTGAAAACTTTTTAAGAGTGCAAAATATATTTTGGGAGCAATTGAGATAATTTGGATTGCTTCCATTATTAAATGACCTTATGGAATTATTGTTAATTTCTTAGTTGTGATAAAATATTATAAATGCTGTTAATTATAAATGTTTGTGCACGCACGTGTGTATGTGTGTCTTTAGACCTAGGAAATGTATGTTGAAGTAATCAGTGATAAAATCTAGGAAAAAATAAGGAACATGAAAGAAAAAAAGATAAAGCAAATGCAACAAATGTCAATTTTTCTGAAGCTTTGACAATTTTTAAAATAAGAATGCCAAGAAATAATGATACTTTATAAATAGAAAAAACATGATGATGTTTTGGATCTGAATTCATTTGATAATAATTCATAGTTATAAATTAGCTGTTGATTATTTTTTAAAGAGCATATGAGGTAAATAGGATAAAGCATGATTTCTGGTCTATAGCTTTGTATTAACTACTTTAGCTTTCAATTCAATATATAGCTTTTCTGGTATATTCCTTTCAATCCACCACTTTACCTTTTTGCACTGCTTGTAACCACAGAAAACTGAGCGACCCCTGAAGGTGGTAGTTGCTGGCAGTCTGCACAAAAACTCGATACGGAAAGGTCAGTGGAAGAAGCCACAGTCCCTGCTGCAAGTAGTGCTGAGGGCTCGGTTGATTTCCATCACTTCCATGTTAGATATCCCTCTCTGTCGGCCATACTATAAGAGCATTACTTGTGGTGATTCAAGCTTTAGTGTTGGAGGGCCTGGAGCCTGTGGTATATAGTTTCTTGGCCATGGTTGCTGCAACTATCCATTTCTGTTCTCACATACCACATAAGCACTAAAAGTGATTTTCTGGGGCTCCAGTTGTACTCTGTCTTCTCCCATTTGGATGAAACAGCGCTTGCTCTTCATGGTTATTAGGATCAATTACTCCTGCCAATAGTGAAACTGGTATCTCTTTTTATTTTGCTAGCTTACTTACGGGGATGAGAAGGCAAAAAAGACCACATGCTAATTTGAGGCTGCCAGTTCATTATAATATTTACTGTGTCTTCCGGGAGTCAGGATTTCTACACCAGAAGAGCCTAAGGCATCAGGCTGAGCAGCTGGAATTCCCCAAGCGGCTTACCAGGGGAGATGGTGAAAGAGGTTAATTATACATCTATCCTTTGGTTCCTGCACCAAGTTCACCTGTCCTCAAGATATAATTGTTGTGGTAAATGGCCACAAGTCTTTCGGGGAAAGGATTTGGGTGTGTATCATGAATATTTGTGTTGGTATTGCAGTATTCTTCTTTCAGGGGCCCTCCCTTCATTTCAACTAATGGTCTGTGCCTTTGACAACTTGGAAGCTGGTGGGGAATGACAGTTTTTCATGACAGTGGCTGACATCAGCCTTCTGTTTGCCAGTTCTTCGTTTTTTAAATACAGGACAAGCAAAACCCTAATCCACAGCCCCTCTATCTTATCCGTAGTAGCGCAGTGCCCTATTAGCCACTGATGCAGGCCCCTGCAAGGCAGCGCATCCTGGTTGCCATTCGGGCCTCTTATATTAACTTGTTGCTACCAGGTAAGTTCTGCTACTTGATCCTCAACCTATTGATACTAAAAGGCATAGCTAAGTGCCAATATACCCTCCCAACACTGGCTTGATGTTAGGGTATGACAATCTCAGTGAGCTTTTCAAAATATCAAGGACTTGGGGCTGGAGCAGTGGCTCAGCGGTTATAGCATTGCCTGGCGTGAGGGAGAACACAGGCTCAAACCCCTGTACCATGAATACAATAAAGTGTCGGAGCAGCAAAGTCTATATGGAAAACTGAAAAAAAAATGTTTTCTTTCTCTTTCTCTCTCACTTTCCCTCTCTCTTAAAAAAAAAAATTCAAGGACTCACCAGTGTATCTCTGCATGCCATAATGAAGCAAGGTTATATGGCCCTGCTAAGGAGCACAGGGCACATTAGGGTGCTCTGTTCTCACACTGTAAAGCCAATCTAACATTTCTGCCCCCAGGCCTCCAACTTCCGTCCTTAATACTCTCCCACAGCAGTTCTAGTATCTCCACCTCATTAAATACAGGGCATTGCTGTGTGCAAGCTTCAAGGAGCCATCCCAGCAGCACATTAGGGCCAACTCCAGATGTCTCTGCCAGGATGTTAAGGTATATCACAGGAGTGTGGCTCTCAAGCCAATGTGCACTTCCCCACCCAGCCTCATATTCTCCCCTCTCTGGCCAATTCCCTCAAGAGCCTCTCCACCTGACTTATGCCTGTTCCAGGGGTATGTAATAGCCAGCTCTCACAGTTCTTTGGAGAAGTTTATCATTTCCTCCTTGGCTATGTTATTATTTGACCCTAGTTAAAGACCTTGAATCAAAGAAGGGTCTGGGACTAGGCATCCTGTGGGACAGCCACCACAGCTATGGCTGTTCTAGGTCTCCAGATAAAAGGAGGCAGCTCAGTTCTAAAGGAAAAAGGCTGTTTTTCCTAACCTAGAGGGCTAAGGAGAATCTGGGGATTCAAAGTTCTTAGTTTTATCCATCCAAAAATTCCCTATCATGATTTCCAGAATCTCAATCTTACTTTTAACAGAACATGAGTTTTGGAATGAAACTCACAGAGGTGCTTCACTGAGTCCCTTTTAGCACTGTTTTTCTGGGCCTTGGCTGCAAGGGATAAGGTCTCTGACGTTCACAGTGTGTGCTGAGCTCATAGTTGGATGATGTCAGCCCCCCAGTTTCTTGTTTTAAACCGTCAACATTTATAAGCAATAGCCAGCCAACTTCACAGTCCTTTTACAGTCCCCAAATATAAGCTGCCACTTCACCTTCTTAATGTACCCTGTCGTGACATACCTCTGTTCCCTGTTGAGTCCATCATGATGTGCTTGCCAACCTGTCATCTGCACTGTCCTCACCAGTAATACAGCTCCAAGTTTTCCAAATCCAGGATCTATCATAATGGCCTTCCAGGACCATTTATGGAACCAGCCATCTTGTTTTTATTTCCTGCAAAAACAGATCCTGAGACCAGCACCTCTGTGCAATTTATCATGGGAAGTGATTCCAGGGAACTAGAGAGAGGTGAAGGGATAGAAGAAATAAGGAAGGAGGAAACATCAATTCAAAGATACAAAATTGAACTGATTTAGATACGTAATCGAAGTGCTTCACAACTGTCTGACCAAGAGTAGAAGGGTTATTTACCACCTGGATCCCCACTCCCATGGTTTACAGTTTACCCCAAGAGTGTTTCCCACACATTGCTGCACAGTAGAATCACCTGCAGAACTTTTAAAAATTGTGATGCCTACGTCAAACCCCATACCAATTAAATAAAAATGCCAAAATCAGGATTCAGTGTCTTTTAAAGATCCCTTAGTGATTCTGATGTATAGTACAATCTGGGAACAGCTTCCCTGAGCGCTTTAAGAAATATTAACTCCCTCCCAGTTGAAAGCATGGGTACACAAGCATAGCTAAACAGGCTTCTCATAGGAAGTCTCAGTGGCAGAAAAGCCATAGCAGAGAAGGCAAAAGACAGAGGGTGCAGCTGCGGTGAGAAGTTGTCAGATTATATTTCTGGGCAGCCAGCTGCTGCAATAACAGCCACTGAAGAAGGGTAGATTAAGAAGTTGTAAGCAGAGTGCAAGTATCCAACAAACTGCTGAAGTGTGTAAGGTAAGTTTGGTGAGATGCGACAGCAGTCCATTACTAAGGGTTTGATGAAAGAGAGCAGCCCACAGTAAGAGGCAATAAATGCAATCAAGTGTGAGCGGTAAAGGCAGGCCCTCCTGGTGGATTGGCTGCTTCCTAAAGGGAAAGGGCAGAGGAAACAGCAGATGGTACCAGAAGGCGACCCTTATTCAAATCAGTAAATCTATGGAGGGGTCATTAAAATCATAGGAAAGCAAACCTGAACTAGCAAAGAAGGTGCAGAAGCATCACTCTGGAGTTTTTTGTTTTTTTCTTTATTTATTTAATTTTTTTAAGAGAGAAGGACAGTCAGAGAGAGACAGAGAGAGAGAGAGAATAATTTTTACTGAGTTTTTCACATGGCTTTTGTTGCTCTGACACTTAGTTGTGTACGTGGTGCTGGGGTTTGAACCTGTGTACTTGAGCATGCCAGCCAAGCACCGTAACCAAGCCACCGCTCCAGCCTCCTCTGGAGTTCTTTTTACAACCCTGACATTAAAAAATTAGGAAATGACATGAAGAATGCTCACTTAGGGGCCTTTAAATAGCTCTGACTTACCAACAATTTCAAATCCAAGTTAAATCAGAGAAAGAAAAAAAATAGACCAGTTTGTAAGAGTAAATAGATTTACAACCTACACATCTAGATTATTTTACTCTGATATATCCCTAATTAAAATTATTCAGTCATGGAGTTTACCTATCACTTATTTTTAAAAATAGTAACCAAAAGAAGAGGGAAGAGTTTGATTTCAGTAGAGTGACACAGCCTATCCTTCCCTCTAATTAAAACACAAACCAGAAAAACCACACCCAACTAGATGAATGAAAATTCTGGAAATAAACAGAAGCAGACAGATTGCACAAGGTAGTCAAAAAATTAGAGGAACAACCGTTATATTTTTTTTCTCGCCAAATTTTGTCCTGAGAGAAGTTCTTCATTTGCAGTTTACTATGTCACTGTGGGTTTTAACCACTGTGATAGAAAAGGCATCTTTTTGGCCAGAAGAAACTAGAAAGAACCTCGAATGAACATAACATTTGAAGACAGGTTCTAATAATAGAAAGCTGAGAAAGAGATTGCCTAATTCAATATAAAAATCCATGCAGTTCTCTGCCCTCAATACTGCACTCATAAGTCAGACCAAAACAATATAAAAAAGACTTAGAGAACTTAGCTGAAATTTGAATGACCCACAGAAGACACAAATAGACCTTAGGGAGTGAGTCTAGCTAGGTTGATTGCTAAAAAGAAAACAACATTATTTTCCAGAGGACCACAAGAAGACTCAGAATCTGCACAATATAACATTTGGATTGTCCAGAATGCAATCCAAAATCACTTGACATAAAAAGAAGCAGAAAATGTGCCTAAATCTCAAGGGGAAAAGATAATCAAGAGATAACAACCCTGAGACAGCCCAGATTTTAGATCAAAGTCTTTCAAGCAGTTAAAGTTAAAGAAAGCACCCTTGAAATGAATGAAAAGATAGGCATTCTCTGCAGAGAAATAGAAATTTTAAAAAGAACACAATAAAAAATTTAAAACTGAAGAATACAATGCCTGAAATGTTTATAAAGCTCCTAGAGAAAATAAAGCAATTTTAAAGTTAGGATTTGTTATAGAGCTGCTGTTTGGAATTTTGGAAACTCTGTCCCATAGATCTATTCCATGGAAAATTGCAATGGTTCAGAGGAACAAGAAGTGGACCTGCTCAGATCAACTGATTTATGACAAAGAAACCAATGCAAACCAATGAACATAGGGGAGACTTTGGAGTAGATGATTCTGGATAAACTGGATGTCAAACGGGGAGGGAGCATCGCTTACCTTACAGAATAAGCAAAACTCAGAATAGAAGAAAGATCCAGACATAAAATCTAAAACTATCAAGCTTGTAGAAATAATATGAGAGAATATTGTTGCTTTCTTGAAGTATAAAATATTGAAAAAATGAATTACAGAAGAAAATGATGTTAGACCTCATCAAAATTAAAATGTTTTACTCTGCAAAAGATCTCTACTGCTGAATAGTAACGTTGCACACTCTTGGTTGGATCTCAGAAGTGTCATGCTGAGTAGCAAAACTGTCTCAGAGCTTCCATGCTGTGTGACTCCATTTGCATGAAGTTCTTAAAAGACAAATCTACTAAGGTAGTGGAAGACCTAGCTTAGTTGCCTGGAGTTGAGTGAATGTAGGAGTGACCATAAACTCGTAGTATAAGGGAGTTCTTTTGGATGAAAAAACTGTTTTTTTTTAATATGGTAGTATTTCAGGAATATGCATGTATACACATATATTTCTCATAGAATAACATGAAAAATAAAAAAGCTATCCCCCAGGGTGGTTGAGCAAATAAATAGCCCACCCCATTCTCATGAACTATAAAGGAGAATGTCCTTTCTTCCCATGTTCTTGTCAACAGTGGGAAATAGAAAGTTTTAATTATTTTCCAAACAGTGAAATGAGTGTGCAATCTTAATAATTTCATTTCTTCCTCGTTGACTCTCAGTGTATCTTTTTATCTGTTGACTGTTGATTTATTTTGCTGTACCATCTTGTTTTGTTTATAGAAAGTTTGTGCGAGGAGGTAGGTGGGGGACTTCTCTACTTATGTCCCTTGCTCCTTTTCCTACCTTTTTAAAACAGTGCTTTGCATAACCTTATAAAATAAGAAAATGAAAGATACTGAGTAACTTAGTTTGACGGGATTGTAAGAAACAATGGGGGTCATCAAAACTGAAATTATAAACATTTTTTAAAATGGAAAACAAAGATCATGGATGGCCCTGAATGTCATGCTAAACAACACAGATATTTAGATATCAAGGTCCCAGCTGGCATTGATCTTCATTATGAAGCTTGAACATCAGAACTTCTGGCGTCACTATTGAGTCACGCCTGGTGACTAAAAGAAATTTGACATAAATTCACTTTATGAAGTCTAAGAGAAACCATGTTGAGAGTAAAGTATGGGTTTGCCATTATAGTTAAAGAATATGGATAGGGAATATAAACAGAAAAATGACTTCAGTTAATAGTGTACCCTTGAATAAGTTTGCATCCTCAACTACCAAGAATTGTCTCCCAATTTGGTAGTCACTAGACACTAAATTCCAGGAGAGAAGACAAGTATTGCTAATAATTCCCATTGCTAATAGAATCATGAGTTAAGTTTCGAACCAGATTAGAGCTCCCTTTTCATACTGTTCTTTTCAGTGTTGAGCATAATGCCTGAACGTTATATCTAAACAGGAAACTACTGTCCTGCTCTTGGATCACTCAAGTCTTTCACTACCAGCTTGCTGTTGACCTCCCCAGAGGAATGCTGCTCTTTAGACTACTCTTTGTTTTGTTTTGCTTTTTTATCCCGATGGGTTTTAGCATCCCCCCAGACCGTGGAACTAGCTTCTTCATTAAAGTACCTTAGTTGCTCTTTCTTACTTTTTTGACCTTTGTTTGAAAGCAAGGACATAACAGTAAAAGATGGTAGAAGGGAATTGTAGCCACAGATATCCACTTCAGTATAAACACCATCCATATTGCCAGCTATGATTACTAAGGTAGCTTGAACACAAAAGCAAACTCTGAATCAAAATAAATTTAATTAATCCTGACAACCAGTACATTCATATTTAACCTCAGAATTAATAAAATGAAATAAATATATTTTTTCCATTAAAACATTATAGCACTAACAAAGCACGTTTCCATTTTGGAATTCCGTATAATAATATGGTTAAATAACACCCTCCCTCTGTGTATGTAAATTAGAATAATTTAATGTTTGGGGAATCCATTCAACCAAAATATTTACTCAGGGAAGTGACTTACTTATAGTATGTATAAACAACTTATTTAGACATAATGTTTATTTCTAAGTAGTAAAGTAATGATATAAAACTCTTTGGAGCTGAATTCTGCAATCCTCTATAATGCTTCCATTTTGGAGTATATTACATTTCCCCTCCTGTAAACATTTTTAATGAAGAATTTAAATGCATGCAACCATATGTCTCTTTTGCAAGCAACAACTATTCAGAGGAAATAAAGTCCCCAGTGATCAGTTAGTTTATGTGTTAAGTAAAATAATTTTCTAAGGAAGACACACACTAGAACACCTGACGTATAATGCAGCCTTTACCATATTTCATGTAAATATGAGCCCTAGTCTATTTATATAAGCATGTTATTCAAAAAGAATAATTGCATATTTTTACTAGCAAATTGACTTCAGAGATTAGATTCACATCCAGGCACTAAACTCATAGGATGATCCACAGAGGAAGCTGCATAAAAGAGAAATACCTAAGAGACTACCTCATCCAAGTTCCCATTCTTACAGAGAGCACCCCAAGAACTCAGCACTCTATCAAGGGTACATTGTTTTCTCTAGGTGAAAATAACACCCAGCAGCTCACTTCTGATGAGTGGTTCTTTTATTTCCTTGCAGGGTTTCTTCTTCTTCTTTATTTTTTTAATACAGCAAAACTACTCTTGGAAATTATTACAGACATTTTCTGCTATAAAAATTCTGGCAGATATAAAACAACCTGAGCTTGAGTCATTTTATTTTACATATGACCCAAATATGACTAGCAAGCAGTAGAAAATCTTCTACTGTTGTCAAGATTTGAATAGAATGTGGTCTTGTGTTGACAATTTTCAGTTTAGTTGTTATAATTTCTTTCTAAAGCCCATTGACCATCATTGAATGTTAATGTTTATTCTAAGTGGCAAAGATATAATTCAATAGTATGTACTAAAGCCAAATTTTGCCTTAATTATTTGAGTCCATATCTGTGTCTCAGAAACATGTCTAAAAACATTCAAAAATCTACTTGTTTCCTGAGCAGCAGTGTACAACTCGTCATAATATTCATTTATTATCTGAGTTTTAATTTTTGAGCCATTGACTTTATGCATTTAGCGCTCTAATGATTGCAATATTCCATGTCTTTGATTTGATAATGTTTCTCAAATATGTTTATATCATTATTGCAATTTATTCTTTGTGCAATATTATTGATCTGCCCTGAACTTGTCTCTATACTCCTCCAATTAATCTATCATTATAGAATTGAATAATGTTCTAAGTTTCAAGCCAGATTCTTGTCGTAGTCATATTCATTGTATTCCAAGTAATCTCTTTTTAAGCTCAATAATATTGAACTGTCTCCACCCAACTCAGTAGTCAAATTTGTTTTTGCCATAATGCATATAGGCATGGAATAGCATAAATCCTTTTAAGCTAAGATTGGTAACAATCTTTCTGACTGTTGAGTATCTGGAAGATTGATTAAAATGAGGTTTGCAAAGAGAACAAGACAAGATCAGTAGAGTTTGCCAGTAATTCAAATAGACCATTAGGGTATTTGGAGAAACCAATACTGTAATGTACATCAATAGAAAGGTTAAAAGAAAGATTCCAGTTAATGAATAAATTGTAAATTGAATACTAGTGATTTTGTAACAAAGATATATGATAAATAATAGGGGTTTTCACCTGTTAGCATGAGTAATTTCTTTAGAAAATGTCATTGTCACCAACTGCTTTTCTTTAAGAATAAATGTTGTGGGCTGGAGCGGTGGCTCAGCGTTTTCGGTGCTTGCCTGGCAAGCACAAGGACCTGGGTTCAAACCCCAGCACCACGTACACAACTAAGTGTTGAAGCAACTAAGGCCCTGTGAAAAACTAAATAAAACTGTTTCTCTCTTTCTCTGACTCTCTCACTGTCCCTCTCTCTTAAAAAAAAAAAAAGAATAAATGTGATTTATATGATGTACTATAGGAGTGACAGAGTAATGAAATCATTTATTTTCAACTTTGACCAGTGGTAAATGTTGTTGTTGTTATCTAAGAATATACTAATTTAAAACCAATCACTCAATAGGAATTTATTTGTAAACATTATGTTTTAGACTGAAAAATGAGGCCTGCAAACTAAGTAAAAGTTCTAGATGTATAAGAGAGCAGAAATATGCATTCAGCAAGTAAAGAAACACAAAACACCATGCAGCTGGTACTGAGCTGCATGATTTAGACTACAGGGGTACAGGATCGATGAGTGACAAATCTAGGGGAGTAGAAGATGGCACCCTGGGCTTAATGTAGAAGGAAAGTGTGTTAGTCAGTTTTTCATTGCTCAGATAAAAAATGCCTGACAAGAACAGCTTAGAGGAGGAATCATTCATTTGGATTTATGGTTTCAGAGGCTTCAGTGCATGGTCTGTTTACTCCATGACTCTGTGCCCAAGGTGAGGTAGCATAACATGGTAGGGCATGGTGGAGGAAAGATTCTCATCTCATGACAGTGGGGAAGGAGAGAGAGAAAGCAAATGAGGATCCAGGGACAAAAATATAATCCCCAAAGGCATGCCCCCATTGACCTAATTCCTCCAGCTAGCTCCTTCCTGCCTATAGTTGCCACCCAGTAATCCATCAAAATTATTATTCCATCAATTGAATTAACCCACTGATCACAACTCTCATAAGCTGATTATTATTTCACCTCTGAACACTCCAGTATTATCTAACATGAGCTTTTCCGGGGACACCTCATATCCCAACCGTAACAGAAAGAATTAAATTGAGCCGTAAATGTGGGAAGATTTTGAAGAAATGGAAATAATCCAAGTAGCAGAAAAAGACTTGGAAGGATGCTGAACAGAGGGACCTTAAATAAACACTGATAAATGTATTAGTCCATTTGCATTACCATAACAAATTATAGGATTCAGGCTAACTTTATTTTGTTCATATTCTGGAGATTTCAAGGGCATGACACTAACCTTGGCTCAGCTCTGATGAGGGCCCTCTTACTTGTGTCACATCATGGTAGGAGCATATATGTGTGAAAAAGGTTCACATCTCAAAACAGGAATGCTGAGGGAAAGACTGGGCTTCTGCAATCCCTTTCAAGGGCAAATCCCCAATTGACCCAAGGACCTCTCACTTAGTCCCATCTCTTAAAGGTCTCACTACTTCCTAATATCACCACCCTGGGGACCAAACTTTCACAACATAAGAATCTGAGGGGATAAAGAACATTCAAACCATAGCAATAAAGAAAAACAGCTTGGGATTAAACTTTTGCTAAGGATGATAGACTGGTAGATGGATAAATGAGAAATATACACAAAAACACACATGACTTTTAAGAGAAATACATAGGAAACCTAATGAAACTCAGTTACAGCATTCAAATGTAACTCTTTTTTTTTGTTAAGAGAGAGGGACAGTGAGAGAGAAAGTGAGAATCAATTTTATTTAGTTTTTCACGTGGCTTTTGTTGCTGTGACACTTTGTTGTATACGTGATGCTAGGGTTCGAACCCGCGTCCTCGCACATGCCAGGCAAGCGCTGCGCTGAGCCACCACTCCAGCCCCTCAAATGCAACTTTAACTACACAAAATGAACCTTAGTTAAAAGACAATGTGGAAGACGAAAGTGTATTAAGGCAAAAATTAATTTCATGGTGTCAGTTCTGTTACTCCAAATTGTGAGTCCACTGAGATTCACTGGTGCAGCTTAGTCATCTTTAATCAATTCCATGAAAATTTAGAATGAAAAAGGATACTAATCTATTGGTTTTAGTGCCTACAGCCAAGATTATGGATATGGACATCAAGTTTTCTCTCCCATATTTATCATAGGGCTCAGAGATACTTGCATTGCCCTACACTACTCTGTCTTCATTGATTAGAAAAGAAAGAAAATACTTGCCTACATAGCTATCATATGGATTCGGTTCAAATCATGAGTTATTTAATATATTAAGTACATTTAATATTCTTAGTGGCAACTATGTGAGAGATGCAAATAAAGTGCTGAGGTACTTCTCCTCCCTGAGGTAATTGATTGGACAGGTACATGATATCCAGTAGGTGAGAGGATGTGGGAACAGAACTATAAATATATACAGGACTTAAATGATCAGGAAGATAACTCCAAACACCAGGAAAAGCAGAAACAAAACAAGAGAGGAAAAATAAAGCTGACAGTGTTAGAAGAAAAATGAGGGGGAGAGCTCAGTGGGTTGTGGGATTTTGTGGTTGTGTTAGCTAGAGATTACATGTAGTGAGCAGAGTGGAAGCAGGTTTGGGATAACTTGGAAAGAAAAGCAATTCAAATGAGAAGAAATAATATGTAATGTAAAAAACAGACTTTAATCCAAGATTTAAACTGGCTTTGGTGTTGAACTAGGGAAAGAGTTGGGGAAAATGTTTTTTTGGGGGGGAGGTCTCTCAAATAGTTTAATCTTGGAATGATGAAGAGATTTGAGAAAATATAATCAAATAGAATATAAAGGATTTTTTTTAAGTACCAAAAAGTATGCTAGGGATTGTTTTTCTAAATTTTTTTTGAAGAGAGAGGGAGGGGATCAATTTTATCAATTTTAATCTTTTCATCTGGGCTTTGTCTCTCCAACACCCCCGCTGTGTATGTGGTGCTGGGGTTGCAATCCAGCACATAGCGGGCAAGCACTCCAACTGCTGAGCCACTGTTGCAGCCCTTATGCTAGGGAGTGTGTCTTTCACCTACAGAGGGTTATAGTTTTAATGAAAATTAACAAACAATTTTAAAGATGACTCTGAAATCTCTAACCCAAGTATTTCATTTTCTAAGGCTATCCTTTCCTCCAGCATCCAATCAGTGGTCATTTCAATTTGAACCCTATGTTACTGTAGATTTATTTTGTCATTCGATGTATTGTTAGTCATGCTCTGGGGAATGCCCCAATCTCATTGCCTCTGGCCATTTTGTATTTGCTCCTCAGTGGAGCAGCTGCTGTCTTTGGTTCACCTGAATTCCAATGCCTGTATGTGGGAGCATATGTGCAGTTCTGGAGAAGAAGTAAGGATGTCAAAAAAGTGGAAGGAAATTTTAAAGATTTTAAAGCTAAATATTAGGTATCACTGAAACAAAGTTCACTGTTCTGAGTAAGTCGTGAATATGCTTTTACATACACATACACACACGAAGGAAATCCGTGAGAGGCATCTTTCTTTGCACTCAACCTGGCATGCTAGGGCCTGTACTCCCCACATACCAACTGACTCTTCCTTCCTTCAGTGTCCCACACAGCCTCTAAACCTTAGCTATGAAAGCGAAAATAATTAAATTACTATTGCAATATCTTCTTACTATGAAATAAATAAAATTTTATGTAATTAAATAAATTATTCGACACTCCAGAGTAAAGCAGTTACTTTTGGAATCACTGGTTTTAGATTTCCAAATTCATAGATAGGACTATATGACCAAAAGCTTTCTGTCTAAAATTCAGAAACTATTATGGTTCTTACAATGCAATTCTTCTTTAAATCAAGAATGTAGATTGTAGGAGTAGTGCCAAAAGGAACTCCTGCTTTGAAACTTCAGTTTGATTCTCACAGTTCCTTCTTCATTATTTTACTGGTTTGAGTCAGCTTTATCTCTACTTCCTTTCTCCCCCCTCACTTTCTCAGTCACTCTCTCTTTCCTTACATCCATTCTAACTCTCTCAATCTGGTTTCCATCCTGCCTCATAAACTTTCCAAGTTTTATTTTAATAATGTTTCTTTGTGGTTCACGCTCCTCTGCTTTCGCTTTCTCTCTTTGTCTTTCTCCTCTCTTGCCATTTCTATTATTTACTCTACAAGCTCACCTCATTCAATCTAAGAACATTACTAAGCTTCTCCAATCTTAAATTTATTCTCCATATCTGTATCACTTTCTTATTCCTACCCAGAATCTCTCCTTTTTTTGCACTGTCAAGCTTTTTGAAAGCTTTTGATTTGTCTGACAATAGCATTTCACCCTCCCTTTTGAGTGATAGTTTAGCTTAGTATAGAATTACAGATTACTTTTGCCTAAGCTGTTGAACATTATTACATTGTCTCTGGTTTCTGTTATTAGGGAACACTGCTATGAACCTAATTTACTTGCAATTTCAGGTTAACTCATTTTTGTCCCCAAATGCTTACCTTTTCAATTTTCTACATTTGTTACCGTGATATATCTAAGTAAGGATTTATTTATCCCGTTTGGGATTTATTCACCTTTTTTGAGTTTGAGGATTTGTTTTTTAATAACCCCTGCAAACACTCAGCCATTATTCTTTTAAAGGATGCCTTACCCACTTTCTATCTTTCCTCATCTTCTAGAACTCTAAGCAGATACATGTTGGGCTTTCCCTTTGCATTTGATCTGCTGCTTAAGCAGCTTCTCCTATTTACCTTCTTTTTATCTCTATGTGTTACCTTTTGTGTAATTTCTACAGGTCCCTTTTCTAGTTCTTTAACTGTGTCTAATCTACTGTGAACCCATTCACTGAATAATTTTTAAGTCAATTAATTTATTTTCCATTTCCATAAGTTCTACTATATACCTGTACACTTTTTTTGATAGCATCATATTTTTTCTTGTGCTTTAGATGTAGTTAACACTTCATTTTAGGTTTTGATTTGGTTGTTCCATGATGGAAAGGTCTTGGTGGTTTATCCTGTTTTTTTTTTTTTTCATAGCTTCTGATTCCTTTTCATGATATGTTGTTTGCATGACTGATTTGATTATTTGAATTTTCAGTACATGTTATTAAACTTTATTTATGGTGTTCTGTAAGTCTTGGGTTGAAGTTACGCTATCCAAAATGATTTCATGCTTGATTCTGCTTAATATCAAGAGGTTTTACCAAGTTATGATGATTTATTAATGTTAATGTCAAGGCTTGGGGTTCTTTAACTATGTGGATGGTAAAAATTGAAATTCTCAATTTGGAATGAAGACATCTCTATAGTTTAAAAGTCTTCAGGAAGAATGTTGCTTCATAAAGCACTGGATTTTAAAAGCAGAATATCTCTCTGTGCTTTGGGGTATTCTAATCTGCCGTGTTACTGGCAATGTTCTCATCCAATTGCCAAACCCAATGGACACTAGGTTTTATATTACTTCTACCCATCTTAAGCAATTTCTTACTTTAAAAATTGTCTTTTCTATCATATTTCACCACTCATGTGTGTGTGCATGTATGTGTTCCACAAGATCCTGTTTTAGATTTCCTCCTGCCTTTGTCTTTCATGAGTGTATTAATTACAATTTATGTATCAATGACCTCTACCCCTTTGAACTTTAATATATTCATCTGCCTATAGTGTATTTCTTCCTGGTAACCTGCAAACATTTGAAAGTCAAGGTATTAAAAAATAAATGACTTCCTTTCCTGTTCATCTCTTCTTCCATTTGATTGATGGTACTACCCATTTACTTAGTCTCAGAAGAAGAACATAAATGACATTCATCCTAGACTCTAACCTGTCTCTCACTCATCACATCTAGTTAAACATAAAATCACATCTATTTAGCTTTCTATTCAAATCATTGCTCCATATACTTTTGCAAGAGTCTCTTAATCTAGTTTCTACATACTTCTCAATCCCTCCAACCATCCACATGCTATTATTAAAGTATTTTTTCTAAAATATAAAGAAAATTATTTCACTTTATAATTTGCAGTCTTGCAAAGTCTCATAGTCTACAACATTAAAGCCAAACACTTTGAGATGTTCTGAAAGATTCATCAAGACTCTAATTTCCCACATAATTATCCGTTCTTTTATTTTCCTTGCCTCAAACATAATGCTCCATTAACTACTTCCAGTTAGAAAGTGATGGAAGAGATAGAAAACCAAACAAGGCATTCCTTTCAAAAAGGGGCTGAGGCTAATAGCCCCATAAAACCATTGCTATGAGGTAACCTGAACTCAGTATTGCCAAATCTTTTGATTTTCTAAAAGAAGTCTCAATACATATTATTGTGTGAACTAGCTCATTTTTTTAAAAAAGCACCGAGTTCAAAAAAGCTTATAAAATACTCTACAAATCAAGCTACCTACATTATTGGTTGACTCTATGGATTGAGAGCTTATAATTTCTAAACTAATATTTATTCTGATATAATGGCCAATACCAAAGTGTAATCAAGTATCTGACACACAATAGCTCTTAGTAAAGGGTTTTTTGTATGTATACAGAATAAAACACAATGTTATCAATACCTAGGCTTAAAACCTTGTTGAAAAACTCACTTGAATATTTGGAAATTTTAAAATAAGAAAGGCACTACATTAATTCATTATATGGACCTAGAGAACATTTATAAAAAAAAAAAACTCACTTCCTAAATTGTCTTTCTTTTGTGCCTCTCCTAGAGGCAGAAAATTGAGGTTGGAATGTTAACAATTTTCCCTATTTAACTTATTTTGTCTTCACTCCCCAATTCCACAGCTTGAATAAACAGAAAATAAAATCCATTTCATTATAACTGACCCCTCTATAAATTATTTGTGACTCCCTGAATGTGAACACATGGCAAGCTTCAATGTTGTTAAGTAGGCATGCAAAATATTTACATAAATGGCCTCGTGATTTGGTTATAAATTATATAAATTACTCAAAGGAAAGGTGCTGTATAAATGTAAAATAATAATGATGATGGAATATCCATTATTAACCATATAAAAAGAAAATGAAATATTTTGTGTGTACTTAGCACATAAGCAAATTCTTTTACAAAAAACAATTAAACAGCAAATAAAACATGCTTATGTGGTGGAATTGGACAGCTGGATTTATGCCACTCTTGCAATATCTTCATTGCAAGCCATATGGTACTTGCTCATTAATGTAATTTTTAAAGAAAGTCTCACTTGAGAGTAAGTCTGAAGTATGATAAATAAACAAAGTTGCATTATATCATTGTCCTTCTTTCATATCCTAATGTTTTTATTCAATTTATGTCATCAGTGGGTTTAACCCCAACAAAACTTCCAAATCCAATTTGGCAAGTACTTGTTCTCTTTAACTTAGCAGATTTAGGAATTAGGCATTTGATTATTGTATTTTACTGACACAAGGTGATTTAGTACAATAAGGCTAACTGTAGTTGATTAAAAAAGAAATAGCACATACACAGTATTTTTAGACATTTCAGGAACTGCATTTAGTTTGAGTATATTGTATCAGTTCGTACAACAGTTAAGTAATTTTTAAAAATCCACTAAGAAAACACTTAAATTTAAGGCTTATAGATATTTTTTCAGTTCCATAGCAATAAATTTTAAAATAAAGAGTTCTCTGTAGGGTTTGTTCAGAGGTAACCACTCTCCTCTTAAAAGGGATTTAGTCAGAAGAGGATGTCCTTAAGAAGCCATTCACAAGACACATGTAAGGAGAGGGATATCTGTAAAAAGTGCTGCTCCAGATTCTACAAGAACTGAGGCATATTCTGACTTCTGATAGTTTTATATTTAATGAAGCTTGTATCTTTTCTTCCTAGTCTACTGTAACAATTGCATTTTAACAAATGGAAGGCAATGTAACGATAATGACAAAAGTGATAAGCTAAAATATGTAAAAATATATGTGATTATATTTAACATAGCTCAAGTGAAATGTCTACATTTAAGACCATCCTAAAATCTATAAAGTGCATAATTTTGACTTCCAGGTAAACAGCAAAAATGTACAGATTTTAAGAGCCAGCAATCATCATTCTCCTTATTTACAATCAAATATCCGTAAATATTTCAGAAATAAAATAGCTTCAGCAACATAGGAAGAAAACTATGGAAAGAATATATTCCATATTCTGGAAGACATTTTAATACTATTTTAGAAAGGATATAATAATTTTGAGCCTAAAGGTTTCTAGACATTTTCTAGGGCAAAAAACTTAGCCAAAAGCTGTAGTAGTAGAAATCAGCCAGTGTCAGCCTCAATTTCCTGATTAATGGTTACAACACAGCCAGAGTTCAACTTTGAGTAGGGCTGCCTTCTAAAAAATCTATTCCAAAGATGAAAGAGTAAAATGCCAATTATATCATGTCTCACCCTAATTTCTGGGAAGTATTACAAGTTAGATTGAACATTGTTTTTAATCTCCAAAAGGATATCACATCAACCTAGGCTAGGGTAACAGAAGGAGGCAAATTAAGGCCATATCTCACAGTGTGCTTGCCAAATCCCCAAATTTAGAAGTGATCTTCCTGGACAATTATCCCCTGGTTGAACAGCGATGTAGGTTTGGAAGCCTCCCACCTACCTCAGCCTCCTTCCAGGACCATGGATTAGGCTTTACCAAAATAGCTGCCAGCAACTTCCCTCTGGAGCATGGTCTCTGAGAGACTGACAGAGCACTTCAGGGCAGTTTCCCATGAAGCCCATCCTCAAAGAAGCAGTGAAATTATCGCAGAAAAAAAACATGATAACAGTGAATGAGGAGATGCTACTGGAAATCATTTCAACAGTTTGACTCCTGTGAGAAAATTCTACATTAAAACAAAACAAATAGACATATATTTAAGTATTTTTGTGCTGTGATATTTTGGTTCTTCTTTTTCTTTTCTTTTTTTCCCCCCAAAGAGAGAGAGGGAGAGAGAGAAAGAGAGAATCAATTTTATTTATTTTTTCATCTGGCCTTTGTTTCTCCTCACTTAGTTGTGTATGTGGTGCTAGGGTTTGAACCCACATCCTTGTGCATGCCAGGCAAGTGCCATTACCTCTGATCCATCACTCTAGCCCCACTTTGCTTCTTTCAAAGTGCATGCTTTATGCATATTTGTGTGGTTACATGGAATCTTTTAAACTGCATCTCCTTTAATAGAAAGCATTGAACAAATACCATTATTTATGTCCCAGTATTTCATAAATTGCATCCTGTGAAAAGATTCTAGAGGTATATTCATTGGTCTTGATTAAGAAATATATAAGAAACTCTTTACAGATCATCTGCTGTACAGCTCTGTTATTTGATCTATTGAAATCCTTGCATCTGCAAGTCCCACAAAACAACCTTAGTCTCCCAGAAGACAGAACAAAATATTGAATTTCTACTGGCCATAGAATTGGCCCAGATTGTCTATTTCTAAACGCTTTCTTCTCTACACTTCATTTTCACTTATGATGAGTTTTCTGTGTGTGTGTGTGACTGGTTATTTTCCTCCTATAGATAAAGATGTGCTTTTATCTGCTGAATCAAAATGCAAGTCATATTCTCCATCCTTCTACTACAAGTTAAACAATACTTGCTAGATTAACCATGCCCTCATGGGACAATGTTTTACAAGGAACGAGAGAGAGAAAAGCCTTATCTTGATGTCACTCATCTCCCCACGCAACACTCTGACAGCCTTGCAGAAGGGCACTGTTGCCTAGTTCACAGTCGGCATGAGCCAGGTAAACCTCCATCGTATGATAAACCAGGTTCTGATTTGAGAGTTCTACCTGAGTAGAGTTTTGATGATTTATTAAGTTTAGGAAAGATTTGGGGGCATCATAATACTCTGAGGTATGAAAGATGTACTGGGAGATCTTAGGATTTAGACTCAATCTCTACCTGGCAAGTAAATATGTCAGGTAAGTTGGCTGTATAACATAGTAAGACATATAGATTCAAGTTATGAAACTGAACGTTTTAGTTATGTGACTGATAAAATGTCTATTGAAAGTCTGAGAAGACCAGAGAATCCCACCTTTTACAAGTATATTTACTTTGGCTGAAACAAATTTTTAAAACAATTTAAATTTGAAAATCTTTACAGAGGGCACTTAAACTTACCAATTTCTATTTGCCTTAGAGCAAGCCACCTTCACTCATTTATGTAACCTACACAATATTTAAAAGGCATTTGCTTTATAATCCCTGGATAGCCTTTAAAAATTCTCTCTGTCACAGTTTATGAGTCTTTCCAGTATCTGAAATAGTTCCTATGCCTAACAATCCTCTTAACTATTTCAGATTGGTATAATATTCAACATGCATTAAGTCCTTAGGGGATTTTATGGGAAAGGTCAGCTGTAAGAGCCGATTATTGCTCATTATTATTAAGACTCCTTTGTTCCATTACAATCACTTCACACAGTTGGGGAACACTCCTCAAGGGATAAGTTTATCTCTGTGTACTTTCGCAATAAAAGCAATATTCATTTGCAGCCTTTGCCATCTTTTAATTCCTCCCTAGTCAAAGAAATCTTCTTTCTCTGGTTAATACTTTTAAATTATTACTTTAAAATTCATCCCTTGTGATGTGTGGCAGATTTATCTTTACCTGTTACCTCTGAACTTGCTGTGAATGATTGATAACTTACCTCCAGGCTTATATTATTTTCTAATTTCACTCTCACTATAGGGCACCAAGTTCTGAACTTAAAGGCAAAAATCAAAACAAATATGTTTTTAAAATTATATAGTCATGACCATCTTTTAAAAAAATCCTTGAAATTATTGTACTCGATAATGAAGTAATCATTTCCCCTACTGCGAATGATATTTGTCATCACTTAATGTTTTCTTTTTAACAGAACTGCTTGTGCTATTAGCCCTGTGATGATGTGATTACGAGAAATCACTGGCTTCGCTGACTGAAAACCTGAATAACAAATAAGTCATAGGGAGTCTGAAGAAGAAAGAAGTATCTTGCAAGAGTAAATATCCGATAGTTTCTATTCTGCCAACTCCGAGCTCAAGGCATCCTTCAAATGGGAAACCTCCGGTGTTAATCCATGAGCGCCATCCCTCATGAATAGGAGCACATTTTCAGTGTGAAAGTAGCTGACGTGGTACAAATAGGGTTTAGAAAACTATGACCTCGACCATTAGATTACAGACCTCCTGAGGAAAGGAAGCCAGAGCCATGAATGAAAAAGGACTGGCTTAACATAAAGCACAATCAGCTTTAAACGGGTTGGATTTCTGGTCTTTTACTTAGAATGCAGAAAACCATGAACAATGTTAATCAAACATTAACAATAAGGAAATGATGGATACTAAAACATCGTAACCTTGCTTAGCCAATTGAAGAGCTGATAGGTAGAGAAAATAAATCAGCTGAATTTCAAAGTGGGACAAGTTTCTCCAAAGACAAAGCTTGAAGACTGGTTTATTTGACAGACCATGGGAGGATGGAGTGTTCATCGTGGCTTGAAAGAAATCAGCTACAATTGTCACAAACTGATAAATGGCATGGACTAGTATGTCTCTGTGGAAGATCCGAGGGCTACAAGCATAGTGGAATTCTTTCTTTCTTTCTTTCTTTCTTTCTTTCTTTCTTTCTTTCTTCCTTCCTTCCTTCCTTCCTTCCTTTCTTTCTTTCTTTCTTCCTTTCTTTCTTTCTTTCTTTCCCCTGCCCCCATCATTATGAACCTTCATTCAGATGCTCACAAGAAAGCATGTGGCAGAGCTTAAGCACAAGAATGGGACCTCTGAGCAGAACAGTCCTGGAAGTGATTAGCAGATGCTGGGGAGAAAATATCATGAAACCCTGCTTCTCTGCATGGTCTCATTTGAAGCAAAGACTTAAAGCTACTAAGAAAAGAGATGCAAAAACCATTATTTCTAAGGACCATGAAAGAAGAAGCAAAAGCCATTATTTCTAAAGACCACACCTACTGTGGCTGAAGCTACTGTAGAAAAGATATATTCTGGAGCTGGGGAGGTGGCTCAGTGGTAGAGTGCTTGCCTGGTATGCTAAAGACTCAAGTTTGATTGCCAGCACATAAGTTCAATAAGTAGAGGAAAAACAAAAACCAGATGAAAGGAATTTTAAAAATTAATTCTTTCTCAATCTCTCTCTCTCTCTTCCCCTCCTTCCTCTCTCTGTCTCTCCCCACCCCTTCCCTTCATTCCTCCCTTCCTCCCTCTCTCTTTCTCCCTCTCTTAAAAAAAGAGATCTATTTATATTGCTAGGCTTTGGGGGAATAGGGAGGAAGAGAATCATCCCAAAGACCTTATTCAAGGACCAACAGATGTAATCTTCTAACAATTAGGAAAGAGCAGGAAAGTTTTCCCCAAGATTAATCACCAAAAAAAAAAAAAAGACAGAGTTTGACTGCCATATAAAAGAAAGATAGCAATACTAAGAAAGCCCAAATGCAAAGCTGAGGGCCAAAGACTAAAACTGGGCCAGGACAACACAGAGTCATTGCCATACTCATTATGACCCTTTCTATGAATGACAATAGTCATCTGCACTGGGTGAGAGGCCTCAGCATGGAGAAAATGTCTATGCACATATAAAGAAATGGCCCACAGCTGAGAATAGAATATGAATCTCAGAGCATCCTCTGTCATCACAGCAAGGAAGGAGCGTAAAGCCTATGGTGCCCTAAAAGAACAACCCCCCAAGTCCAGTACACATATTAACTAGATTAATTCAATCCCCCCACACCAGTGACCTGACAGAATGATTTCTATGTGTGATGTTTACCTTAGTTTCAACTGTTTTACACTTTATGTTTTTCATTCAAGTAAAAATTATAAGAAATATAAAAAGTAAAGAAAAATCTATAGTCAAAAGATAACAAATCCATCAATAGAAGTGTTATCAGAGATGACCCAGATATTAGAACTACCACATTGGGACTCAATTTAACTGACAAGTGTGTTAAAAGCCAAAGTGGGAAAACTGGGCATCATGCATAAGCTGGCAGTGGGTTCTAAAAGAGATGAGAAATAAGGTGTTTTGTTTTAAAAGAGAGATGGAAACTCCAAGCAAGAATCAAGTGGACATTCGAGACAAGTAATGTGCTCTATCAGAATACACACACATACATATATAACCGTGTGTCCTGATAAAGCAAATTGTTCTGTTAGAATATACATATTCGGGAAGGCTCACCAATAGACTTGACATGACTTAAGAATCAATGAACCTAAAAATAAATAAATATAAACCATCCTCACTGAAGCCAGGTAGGGGGTGAAAAACTAAAGAATAGAATGTCAAACTGTTGACACCACCAATTGTCACAACATATGTCAGTAGAGTCACAAAAGGAGATGAGAGCAAAGGAGAGAAGAAATATCTGAAGGGACAAAAGTTAAGAATTTTTCCAAAAATAAATTATGAAATACAGTCAACCAAAAATTAAAAGTGTTTGGAGAACTGAAAGAAGGATAAATATCTAATGAAAAATAAAATTAAATAAAAATATAGCAAAATATAGACACATCAAACATGATAGTCTAACTGCAATAAAGAGAAAATTTTGAAGGCAGCTTGGGTGGAGGGAGGTAGGAGACATAATACAAATAAAAGAATAAAGATAATAATTTCTTGTTAGAAACTATGTGAACTAAAATATAATGAAGTGACATCTTTAAATTACTGAAAGAAAAAAATTTCATCAACCTGGAAAATATCCCAGGAAAAATATCTTTCAAAATCATGAAAGCAAAAATGAATGATTCAGAAACAAAATCTGAGAGAAATACCACTTTGCCAAAAGATTCACACTGCAAGAAACATCAGGGGATATTAATCCCAAGAAAGAGAACAATACAAGATAGAAACTTGGATTAAACAAAGAAAGGAAAACCCATGAATAAGAGAAAAAAAAATTAATAGAAGGATATTTTTAATTGCTGTAAAAATAACTAACTCTCTATGGCAACCATATTAATATTGTACGATGCAATGTAAAAAACTAAAAGTAATGTAGGAAAACAATAGCAGAAAAGAGACCAAAAAACAGGTTTCAAAGTGTATTAACAAAACATTCCTATGCCAAGTGTGAAATGGTATAATACCTGAATATTGATGGCAGCCACAAAAATAAATAAGTAAATAAATAAATAAAATAGTAAAGCTGGTTTAAGTTATCAGACATGGCCAGACAACTGAACTGTGAATAGTCAGCAAGAATCTCTGGGTAAGAGATAGTGCCAAGAACATGATAGCTGGAATTTTAGCCCATAAGACTTTGGTCTAAATAAGTTGAACATAAGCCGGAATAAGAACCAGGATTTGGAAATTACACAGAGCCATGTTAGGATGTTCAATTGATGCTGAGAAATCTCATCCATTAGGAAGCAGAAGAGCTGCTCTTAGGCCACATGTGGAGAGATGGCTATCCGGACAGTTACTGTTCAGCAGAGTTGAACCACCACAACTGGGAATCCCTACCCATGCTTGGTTCACTTTGGGACACTCACAGTGTCTAGCAAATTACAGTGAATATGCAGTAAAGAACAGGATAGATACTTCGTGTATTTTTTTTTTTTTAAGAGAGAGGGACAGTGAAGAGAGAAAGAGCAGAGAATCAATTTTTTATTTTGTTTTTCATGTGGCTTTCGTTGCTCCGAGACCTCATTGTGTATGGGGTGCTGGGGTTCGAACTCGCATACTTGCATATGCCAGGCAAGCACAATAACCGGTGAGCCACCGCTCCAGCCTAATATTTCATGTATTAATGGACCTTACACCTAAAGAAGGGTAAATGGATAGTAAACATGTAAATACATGCAAATGTCTTGTAATTTGAGATAAAGTACCATGAAGTCACATAAGTAAAAACGTGAAAGAAAGTGCCTAGTTGCTGGGAAATATGAACTGATACAATCAGAGAAGATCTCTCTGAGGACGTGATATTTGAACGCTGTAAGAAGAAATAGTGAATGGAGATCCCCAGTGGAAGACTGTTCAGAGTGACTAGAGTGCAGAGGACTGACAGATGTCTACAGCTACGGCGGAGGCCAGATTCTGAAGGGCCTTATGAACAATGCTACATGTTCAAATATCATGTTAATTGGAAGCCATTAATTAGACAAAATGATTAATAGTTTTAAAGAGTGAAGCCAGAAGCTACACTAATTCCTCATAAAGAACCTTGAACCAGGAACACTACTGGCCTCAACAGTTTTGTGATACTGGGCTTATATATAGCGTCTAACTAATAGTAAAAGTAATGAACCCTTTTACTACTCCCTGTACCACTGGTATTATTATTTATTGTTTCTGATGTTCTAGATATTTGTATAATGTCTCTCCATGTCTTACGTTTAAATTTTACAATGATTGATAGGAAATCTGAGCCCTATACGACACATGGCTACTTTTTGTATTAGTTCGTTACTGCTGCTGTGAAAGAATTTCTACACTTAGTGAATTAAATGGCGCACTTTATTATCTCATAACTATGAAGGTTAGAAGTGTCCACAGGTCTTCATTCCCTCTGGATGCTAAAGTAGAGTCCGTTCCTTGTCTTTTCCAGCTTCTGGAAGCTGCCTTTATTCTGTGGTTTGTGGCCCTCTCTCCATATTCAGTGTGCTTTGCCCTAATTGCTGACCTCTTCTTCCATTCTCACATGTCCTCTTGGGTTATTGCTTACAGCCTTCTCCTCCTAAGGACCCTTGCAATACATTGGACCTAACTCGATAATCCAGAATAATCCTTCCATTTCGAGATCCTAAATTTAATCACATGCTGAATGCCGTTTATCATGTGAGGTGACATATTCACAGGTTCTGAGAATTAGGTTGCAGACATCAACTTGATTTTGAATTTGGTTTGCCCCTCAAGGATTCATATAATGAAGTTTGGTCCCTGGTGTCAAGATATTGAGAAATGGTAGGATTTTTAAGAGGTGGATTTTAGTAGAGATTAAGTTATTGGGGACATCCCCCTCAAAAGGGATTAAGTAGTTCTTATGGGGCCTCATTTATTTCTTGCAAGAAGGTTATTATAAACATCCAAGACTGATCCCTTCCCACACTCTGACTTCCAGTCTCATTACTTGATCTCTCCTTCTCACAAGTGTTCCTGCCATGAAGTCATCTGCCATGATCAGCCACCACTGGATGGCCTTCACCAGAGCCAGTGTTATGTCATTTGTAATCTCAGCCTCTAAAACTATGAGCTAATAAGCCTCTTTTCCTGATAAGTTATCCATTGTCAGATATTTCATTGTAGCAGCAAAATGTGGCCTAATACATTTTTGTGGGGCCATTTTTTCAGGCTATACACAGCTGGGATTTAGGTCCTCTGTCTTTTGGGGGAAAGATAAAAGTTATCATGAAGAGAAGGAATCTCTGGGAATAAGATGAAGAAATGCATTCATCTTCCAGAAAAGTCATTGAAATGGAAAAAATGATGGGTAGATATAAAAGTACAGCCAGGCCATGAACCCACAAGTGTGGACCAGATCAATATCACTCAAGGAAAAAGGAAATATCAATATCAGAATCTATTATGCTGCCTATGCTATTCCAGGTCCAATAAATATGCCCTAAAAATGTATGATCTGTCTTAATCCCCACAGCCAATGTATAAAACACTTACTACTATCCCAGTTTTTACAAGTGAGGAAGCTCGAGTTCTATCAGTACAAGTTGAAAAAAGTGAGGGATTGGTACTGTACCTAGATTAGATTCCACATTTTAAATCATATTATCTTTCAATTAAAAAATATCACCAAGAGAATTTTAAGAAAATATTTATCAAACTGGAATACTAGATTGGGGAGCAGAGTGGGTAAAAATGTTATAATGAAGAACTAAAGGAGTTGGGGATGATAAATTTGAAAGACAAGTCTTAGAGAAAGTACAATCATCCTATCACATAGAAGAGTGGCTATAACTGGTTCATTAAAAACTCTGTAAAAAAAAAAAGTCCCACCAACTATGAATTTGAAGTGGGGCTCATTGTTTGAAAAAAATATGCAGAAGTCTCTAAAGTATATTCCAGTGAAGCTATCAGAACCTGACCCAGGAGATGGAGTACCTATGAATTCTAGCTGCACCATTTGCAGCTGTGATGTTTGACTTTCCTATGCGCAGGTCACTCAACAGGAATTGAGGACAAACATAGCACCTGACTTCATACACTTATTATAAGCATGCAATAAACTCATAGATATAAAGTGCTTAAAAACAATTTTGTAAAAATAAGGACTCAATATGTGTTAGTTTTATCCTTTAATTTATTAATTAAATGAATTAAAGTAATGTGTTCTAATTACAAGGAAAGATTTGGACTTGGAATTGGAAGAACTCCATTGCTAGAAAGATTCAAACCAAAGGAATCATATAATGAATTATTGAGTTACATGAAATGAATTTTTTTTTTT
>PVKS010021325.1:0-35409 GCA_004027875.1 Aplodontia rufa | reverse complement strand
CTTCCCTTGAATGTAAACAGAATTTTCAAATAAATATATGCTGATAGTTTTTACTTTATCTTTGTTGTATATTTTGCTTAACAAATTTTCAGATTTCTCAAAATTTACTTTATTCACAAAACAAATAATATAATATTTTAAGAGCATAGCAATCTACACTTAGAAATTTTATCTCATGCATATATAAGATTTGAATGCATTGAGATAGTTTCTGCATGATTCTTTTATTCGATATTATTCTCTAGGCATTGGTTCTAAACTGAGAGTGATTTTACCCTTCCTACATGGGGACATTTGGGCAAATATCTAGTTGTGACATCTAGGCTATTGACTGCCACTGGACTCTGCACCCAGGGATATTACTAGCATCCTACATTGATCACATCCCAGCTCCACTGGAAATGTTTAAGAAAATAAAACTGAACATTACCAAGTTTGAAAACTCCTGCTTAAAAGTATATACTAATATGTACAAAACTCAAAATTTGACAAATAAGTTATGTGCAAGTAAATATTTACAAAGCTCAGAATCCTGGGATAATCTGATGTGACTTATTTACACACACATTTACACATACACACATATTTACATGTATAAATTATACCTTTATGTGTGTATACATGTATTTGTGTATATATGTGTGTTTGTGTACATAGTGCTGTGTTAACTGATGTTCAGTTCTTTATATTTGACTCTAATTCATTTTTTGTAATAACTGATTTCTCCAAGTTACTAAAATACTGTCTATACTGGATTCTTGAAATTTCAACAAAGTAAAGCCACAATTTCAATTTGGTATACCTTTTCTCCTCCTGGGTTCATGGCAAACATATAGAACAAGGCCTTTCTAGTAAAGGACTTATATTTTGAAAAGTATTTCTTTGTGTACCTATTGGATCTCTGGATTTTTGCTCTTTAAGACCTATGATAGATTCAACATTTAAGTTAGATGTTTGTCATCTTCAAGATAAAAGGTTACTCTCAACCTTTTAATAAAATATCATTGTTTTTCTTGATAAGTCAATATATGTTCATCTGATTAAAGTGTAACTAAGTAACTGAGCTGTCCTTGTTTTGAAGAGTGAGGGAATTATCTTTATCCTCCCGTGCATGCCAATACCCATTCTTTCTCACATAGAAAACAAAAGAAAACAAAACTCCATACTTCATCTCCTGAGTCGAGAAGGAGGTAAATATGTACTCTGAACACTGGTCTGCTGCTTGGACGTTATCATCTGGTTTGAGTTTCTGTCTTGAATATGTTTGTAAACGCTTACGGGTAAGTAGCATCTATGGATTCTCAATGAAAATTTAAGGAGATTCTTCTGTTATTTATAGAATGCCAAGTAAGCACTGCTTATTTTTCATCACATTTATTATTAAAGAAATTGTACTTATTATGTAAAGTACAATAAAAGGGATGTTATATTATAGAATATATTAGTTACAGATACTGATATTTTTATTGTAGAATATATATGAATGTGTATGTTTGTGTGTGTGTGTGTGTGTGTGTAGTTAAACATTTAAATAACAGATTATATAATGAGTCAAATAATATATTTAAACACCTAGGAAATCATTCAAAACTGAGCATGAAGTCATATTATGGGATTATCACATGGAATAATTTATCTTCACACGTTTATTTTGCTTTTAGTTCTTAGGTGCTAGTTTCTATTTATTTCTACGATATTTAGAAAAAGTTTCACCAGATTAACACAAGAACTTGGTTTTATCCCACATAAATATTTTTAATTTTTGAATTATCTTTAAAAGGTTAGATTTGCCTTGTTAAACACAAAACTTAAGCATAATATCAGTAATAGAAAGATTATACTTTGTCCTTAGAGAAATCACTCTGTTATAAATGCTAAAATTATGAGAAAAAAACTAATAGTAAATAGGCAAATATAGACATCAAAATTATGTGGTAGAACTCCATTATAATGAGGCTATCTTTGATTCTAAGCCCTAAAATATTTTCCTTAGGTAGTTATTTGAATAGAGAGACAAAATTTAAAAACTAAATTAAAAAGTAAAACATTCTCAAAACTCACACACTTTTACACAAGCAACGTCAAGAAAAGCATCAAGAAGGCAGACGGTTTGGAGAAGAATATTGTCAGAGTTGTAGTTAAACAGATAGTTAACTGAAATCTGGGTATTTCAGCAAGAGTTTAGGCATGATTAATACCACAGAGGTGACCTCCTTTCTCAATGGCTAGGGTCTAGCTCCAGCCCTCACAGATGAGTAAAGACATTTATCCCTTGGTTCTCTGGGTTATGCTGATTTCACTCAGCATAATTTCTTCCAGAGCCATCCTTTAACCTTCAAAGGTTGCAATATTATTGTTTCTAATTGCTGAGTAAAACTCCATGGTATATATGTAACACGGTTTTTGGATCCATTCGTTTAGTGAGGGACATTTGGGTTGTTTGCATAATTTAGCTACTGTAAATTGTGCTGCTATGAACATGAAGTTCCACTGTGTCACTGTAATGTGATCATTCTAAATCCCCTGGAAAAATACCTAGGAGAGGAATAGCAGGATCATATGGTGGGTTCATCCCTAGTTTGATAATAATCAATGCATACAAATCAATGTAATAAAGACTTTAATGATAACAATTATAAAATCTTACAGAATGATATAAAATTAGATTTGAAAATTTTTCTGGATTATAATTCTCTGAAGATTAATATCTAAATTTTGTGAAATTGACAGTCATATTGAATTTCAATAGAATGTAAGAACAATAACCAAAATAAAATGGGGAAAAGTATTTGCCAATTGGTTAACACAACACATTATAGTTTCTTTATTCAAATGAAACGCTGCTTAGAAAGAGAAAATAATTTTGTGAAAAACTACGCTTTAGTGGATGTGAAAATGTTGTATATAGCAATAAAATCATTGCATTCATTTTGGAGAAAGGTTATTAATTTAATAAATGTTGCTAGCACAATAATTAACCACCTACGAATAAAGTAAAATCAATTCTTTAATTGTATGTAAAAATGAATTTAAAGGAAATTGAAGTTTAAATATGTTTCTTTTTTAACTCAATATGTTTATTCTAATTAATTAATCTGATTAAGGATAAGTTTTATTTTAAAATATAATATAGTTTTGGAGGCCAAATGCATAACCTTAATTATATGATGTGTTATTTAAAGTAAAAGAGAAACTTAGACAATAATGGATAAGAAGGGGAAAGCTTGAATCTATGAAAATAAAATTTACTTGGTAAAACATTAAGAATGCCAAACGAAAAAATAAAATAAATTGGACATATATATGTCAAAGTTGTAAAATCCGTAACTGTAGAATTTCTAATTATTATTGATATAAAATGTAAAAAAGAAGAAAAACGTGAATAGAAAATCAGTATATTCAATGTACTTTGGAGTTAGAAAAAAATAATGAATTTTTGAAATCTAATTTCTTATTCATTATTAAAAAATTAATGATTGATGATTCCTTATGTAGTCATTAATGTGAAAGATAAAGCATCTATATATCATTTTCCCTAACATTACTCTAGCTTTTAGCTTTTTGGGAAAGTCAAAGTATTATAGCCTAAAATAAAAATGCACAAATATTTCTCTCAATATTTTCAGTTATATAGAAAAAAGAAACCAGTATGTAAAAATTATAGTGAAATCACTTATTATAGCCACTGTTTCCTACTAAGAAGTGACCAAAATCTTCTGAATGTTTACCAGTTAGATAATAGAAATTTGTGTCTTGGAATGGATTTTGCCACAACGAAGTAGATGATTTCTATCTATGGCGTTTTACTTCAAGAAATATCATAGGTCGTTTTTTATTGCTATAACACAGCATTTAAAACTGGGTAATGTATAAAGTAAAATGATTAATTTTTACTGATAATTATGGAGGCTAGGAAATCTAATAAGGTCTTGATAGTTTAGGATCTCATGAAGAAACATGGAAGAGCAAGGAGGCATATATGGAAGCAGAAAAATAAGAGAGATAACCATACTTTACAATCGTCTTTCATGGTAATTAATTCAGTTCTTCAAGAGTGTGAACTCTTGGGCTGGAGTGGTGACTCAGTGATTAAGGCGCTTACCCAGCATGAGCAAGTACACGGGTTCAAACCCCAGCACCCACCTACACAAGTAAGTGTCAGAACAATGAAAGCCATTTGAAAAAAACTTGATAAAAATTGATTCTCTCTGTCTGTCTGTCTCTGTCTTTGTCTCTCTCTCTCTCTCTCTGTTCTTCTCTCCATTTTTTTTAAAGAGTGTGAACTCTTGCAAGAAAGGCATTCCTTATTCACTTCAGGCCTGACCCCCACCACTGAAACACCTTCCATTAGTCCCATGTTTATTCAGTTTTTCTTCCACTATGGCCAAAGGAGAAAAGGGAAATTTTGGAGGAGGAAAAGTTTATTTGGAAATCACAGTTTCAGAGGTCTCAGTCAGTCCATAGATAGCTAATTCCATAATTTGCATTACTAAACTTCCAAAATTCTTTCCACACAATCCCAAAAGCTTCATGATTTCAGAAGTCTCAGTTCATAGATGGCTGACTCCATAGCTCTGGGCCCAAAGTAAGACAGAACATCACGGTAAAATGGCATAGCAGAGGAAAGTAGCACAGGATATTGCAACAGAAAGCAGAGAGAGAGAGAGAGAGAGAGAGAGAGAGAAAGATCTATTTAGGAGGGACAAAACATAAACTTCAAAGAGATGACCCTAGTGACCTATCTCCTCTAGCCATGCCCTACCTGCTTTTGGTTACTCCACCCCACCAAGTCAGTCCTTATCTGGGGAATAATCCACTGATTGGGTTACAACTGCCATCATCAAGTCATTTCACTTCTGAAAGTTTTTACATTATCTTATACATGATCTTTTAGTGACACCTCATATTTCAATGATAACACTTCAACTTCTAACACTGTTGCACTATGAATAAAGCCTCATCATGAATTTTGATGACATTTCAGAGCTATCACAATGTGTTTATAATTGGTGAAAATATTTTTTCTAAAAATGTTTATATAGCATTTTCATTTATAATAATAATCCACATATGCATTTTGCATATATTTATTTATATATTTCATGAACACAGAATGTTATTCATTCATTTATACCAAACCAATAGTGTTGTTCCCTTAAAGGAAAATAGGTAGGCTAAAAGTAACAATTAAATAATAAGAAGAAAAACTAGACTGTAGAAAAATTGGGAAGGTTTCCAAGAATAAAATGTTGAAATGTAATATGATACCATTTTGTATCATGCTTTGTGTATTTTTATTGACAGCTTTATGAAAATACTTGCCAGTTATTGGCAATGTTTCCTATAGTTTATGAAGTTTCACTTAATATGATTTTTTCTTCCACAAAATTCCTATATTTTAAAATAATTATAAAATATATATATGTTATGTGTGTATATATATATATATATATATATATATATATAAATTAAAAGTTTTAAGTGACCAATAATATAAATAGGAAAAACAAAATAAATGAAAACTGATTGAGGTTTTATAAAATGAATGTCAGGAGTAGGCAGAAGAGGAGACAGGCAGAAGAAAAGAGCTAAATGAGATTTTTCATGGGAAGTATGAACATTGCTTTCTCAAAGTCATATTTAAATGCTGAAGAGAAAAAATGAATACATTTTTCTTAAAAAAGGAAATTAGAATGCAGTTATTTGTAAATTTAATGTTCATCAGAATTATTTGGAGAGTTTATGCTTACCAAAACAAAGAGCTTGTTTCTTCTCTCTGCCCCTCCATTTTCTCAATAGGAGGTCTGTGACATGGCATATCTAACAGCTTTCTGTTTTAACTGCACATCATAATCACTGGGGAATTCAGACATGGGTCTTTTAGAACATGATTGATAGTGAAAACTGTAAACTCATCATTGTATTAATCCACTTGTTGAATGTTAGATGAATAATTTGAATGGACTACTGGTAAGTGGTAGAAACTGTAAACAGGTAGGGAATGGTTAGAGAGAGTTGGTCACTTAGGACCTCCCCTTGAGGAATATATCTTGTCCCTGGCTCCTCATCTCCCTTCCTCCCGTTCCTTTCCTTCCTGGCTCCTGTGAACTGAGCAGTTTCCCTTCACTGGCTCCATAGTTCTTGCCTTCTGCCATGATACCTGATGTTCTACCACAGGCTAAGAGCAATGGAGCCAGTTGGGAATGAATTGAAATCTCTAAAATCATGAGCAAAAATAAGCCGTCCCCTTCCTGAATAGTTTGGTTAAGTATTTTGGTCACAGGGGAAAAAATCTGATAAACACACATAGCCTTGGTATAGTGTATGTGTCTATGATTTATTCATATTTTTTTCTTAAGACAGAGAGGGACAGTGAGAGAAGGAAAGAGAGAATCAATTTTATTTAGTTTTTTGTGTGGCTTTCATTGCTCTGACTCTTCCTTGTGTACGTGGTGCTGGGGTTGGAACCTGCATCTTCACGCATGCCAAGTAAGCACTGTAACTGCAGGGCCACTGCTCCAGCCTCTATTCATTTTTTCTAAATTGTTGCTCATTTTTATTTTAAAATTGTTAGTAATGTTTCATAATTCCCCTCTAGTAAAGGTTTGCTAGACTTCTTGAATCCAACATCTATTTTCTTCTCCTGAGTTGGAAAGATTTTGGCTATTATTTCTTCAAATATCTCTTCTGTCCCTCTTTATATATATTATTTTTGTGGAGCTACATTACTTGTATATTGCTCTATTTTATGAATCCAACAGAGCTCTTAGAATTTTTAAATTATTATGTAACTCTTTTCTAGATTTGTTTCCTTGACTGGATAATTTCAAATGACCTGTCTTTAAGTTCACTGACTCTTTATTTTGCTGAATAAATCTGCTCTTGATTCTCTTTAAATTTTTTTCAATTGTTATTGTATTCTTTAATTGCAAAATATCTGTTTATCTTCTTCCATATTTTATGTCTTTGTTGATATTCTTGTTTAGTTCATGCATTGTATTCCTTAACTAAATGAACACCTTTACAATGCTTATTTTAAAGTATTTGTCAGAAAATACCGATATTTATTTCTTTAAGGTAAATTTCTGGAGATTTATTTTGTTTTTTTTATTGAATCATGTTTTTCTCTTTCTTCATGAAGCTTACTACTTTCTGTTGGTATCTGTATATTTAAAAGGACCTCTCCCAGTTTTTTTGGACTATCTTACCAAGTAGTACCTTCAACAGTCAGTCTACTGGGAGATTCTGGGGACCCTGCAAATCTTTTTATAGATGAGTCTCCAGTATACTTAAGGGTATACATTTTATTATAGGGGATTTGCTGATTTCTTTTTTTCAGGAGCTGATATCTTGCTCCCTCTTCTGTCTATTTGTATTATTGCAAATTCTCTGAAGCTTTTAAGTTAGCCATTTTTGCTGTTATAGTTCTCAGTGGCCCCCCAGTAATATACAGGATCACAGGTTTCATGTGGGTAAGAGAGAAGACAGTACTTTGTTGAACTCTCTAAAAAAGCCACAACATTGGACAGATCCTGCACTCTTAGCTCCTCTTCCACTCTCTATACCTGCTCCACACTACTGATTCCATCAATCTCTCACTGCTGTTCTATGGGTCCTCTGGAGTAAAAGCAAATTATTTAGAGCTTTTGTTTTCTTCCCCTCATTCCTCAAGCATCTAGACCGTACCAAAGATCATCAGAGCTCTAAAACAAGAGAGACAAAAACCAGCTCCTGGGCACGTCCCAAAAAAGGTAGAATGTTGGACACATTTTCTAACACTTTCCTTTCCAGAAAGAAGACAGTAATGAGTTTTGCTGTTGTTGTTTTCACATTTTCTACATGCTCGCTGAAAAGAGGAGTAAAGGTGAGTGTGTTCTTGTTAGTTAATTCAATTAATTTTCTAACAGTAGACACCCAACCTAATACCCATTTTTTTTCAAAGCTTAGATTCAGACAAGATAGAAAACAGTATGTAAGGTAGTCCTACAAAATTCTGAATTCTGAATGTTATATATTATGTTCCACTCATCTCTTTCCCTCCCTAAGGAGAGAGAAGTCAAGAGTTATGAGTTTTCTCCTAATCATGTTTCACTGTACAACACAGAAAGACTGGTGAGTTAGTGTCTTATATTTTCTTACCGTATTTAACGAGGCAGTTTCCTTCTTTGTTTGAGAGCACAGAAGTCTTAACTGGATTGGGGGTCTCTGAAAGGAATTGATCACACATTATTATTGTCTGTGTTTTTATTGATGAAGGTTTTCCTTTTCTACCATCTTGCTGATGCCAAGTTATTCAGCTTAGTTTTAACTTTCTTTACCAATTTCTTGTTCCTAGAATTGGAAAAATATTGTTACTTATTAATGTTGCATCCTGTACCCTAAACCTTTGACATTTTTATTTATTAGTTCTATTAGACAATTATTACTTGGACCCTTCAGAATTTTTCCTATGGAAACATGTCATCTGTAAGCAGTGCACTTTTAATTTTTCCTTTCTGAATTTTGTTGTCTTTATTATTTCCCTTTGCATTATTACAATGGCTAGAGCATCTAATAGAATGTTGAATAGCAGATATTAATATATAGTTCTTAAAATTTTTAGTATCTCATCTTCAAATATTACATTAGCAGTACATTATTCATGGATGTCTATTACCTTATCTTATTACCACAGCAAAAATGTTAACTTCTTATTACTTAATGCCATGGCTACTTATGATAAGTTTTTCTTGAAACATATGTAATGCTTTAACTCTATCTACTGAGATCACCTAAAAATCTTCCTTTCTATGAACCTCAGTTTTATTCTGTGAAAGGTGAATGAAATAATAACACATCCTTAATATATATCAAAATCAAAATTTATTCTCTACAATTTGACCTTTAATATGTATTATTGAATCTGGTTAGTTTAGTAATTTAGGAATTTAAAAAGTTTTGCATTAACTAGAAGAAATTTGAATTTTAGATTAATATAGATTCTTTGAAAAAATCAAATCGTACTGGCATGAAAATCCTAATTAAGTGAATGTCCTTGGTGGATAATAAAGATTTAACTTATTAATTGAGGTACTGTCTCTAACATTTTCAAATTCAGATTACCAATTTTCCTCTTTAAAAAGTACATACAATATGATATAAACAAAAGAAAATAATAAATTTTTAAAATAAGTAAATAAAAGAATATTTGTTTCTGTTTTCATTCTCTTAATTAATCATTCCAACCAATATTGTATGGTATAGAGTAGAGATTGTCTTACGGTATTTTATCTAGTTGTTACCATTTCTCCTGTATGAATATTGGAAAGTAAGACTTTTCTTTTTTAAAAACACAGAGGGAGAATGAGAGACAGAAAGAGAGAATCAGTTTCATTTAGTTTTTCATCTGATTTTCATTGCTCTGGCACTTAGATGTGTGTGTGGTGCTGGGGTTTGAACCCAGGTCCTCATGCATGCCTTGAAAATGGGACACCACTGAGCCACTGCATTAGCACCAACAGTTTTCTTTTGCAGGTTATAATGAGTAGTTTAGAAATGAAAAATTAAATTGGAATATGATAAAAGTAGCTGAAGGTTATAACCGTTTTTAAAAAATTACTTTAAAAATAAGCTGGACAGTTATGATTTCAAAATAACACATGTCCAATAGTCACTGATGTAAATGCTCCAAGTTTACAGAAAGTATCTTTACATACAATGAAACAATAAAAATTGTTAAAAACTTAGATAATAATCTATAATATTCATAACCTTGATGGAATTTTTGCTAACTATAGTGATTTAGACTAGGAAAAATAATGTTTAATCTAGCTATATACTCAAATTATGGATTTTTTGCCCTCCAATTTCATCTTTTGGCTGAACTATTTTGCAGCTTGATTTATGTTTTGATCTATTATCTGATATTTTAGAAATATTAGGGAATAAAATCCTTCTGCTCTACCAGTAGTACATTGCTCTTAAGGTCAATATTTTATCCTTTTTTTTTTTTTTTGACACTGGGAATTGAACTTGGGTGCATTTAACCATAGAGCTGTATCCTTAGAACTTTTCGTGTTTTATTTTGTGACAGGGGCTCACTTAGTTGCTTAAGTCCTCACTAAGGTACTGAGGCTGGTTTTGAACTTCAATCTTCCTGCCTCAGTCTTCTGAGCTGTTGGGTTATAGGTGTGCACCAACACACCTGACTGAGCTCCTTGTTTTGATAGCTTATTTTTTTTTTAAATTGTAATCTTTTTTTTTAAATTGTAATCTTGCCTTAATAATACACTCTATCTCACTACATAACTTCTATTTACTAGTTTCAAATAAAATCAGCTCCTTTGCCATAATTTTTGGTTCTTTTAATTTGTGGAATTATTCTATATGTATTTTCTCTAATGTTATGAAATTTTAATTAGATATATATAAATATTCTTTAATACACCAATGTTGAATTATAAAATATAATTAGGTATCTTTATCCTTATTTATTCTGATTAATCTTTACTCATAAAAGTTACTATACCTCAAAATTTTTCTTGAGATAGGCCAAATTTGCATTCTTTGCTTTGCATTTTCATTATTATCTTCCCCACTTTTCCTAAAAAATATTGGGACTTGACCATTAAGTTCTGTGGTTACACTACTTATAATTATGTTGTAGATATTTTTCTTCAAACACAACATACAGTAGAATAAATAATAAGACAATTTTGTACTCCTCACATCCCAGTTTTGAAAAATAATTTAAGAAAAGATAGCATCAGTATGAATATAATAGGATTCATTCTTCCCAGAATATCTATGGCTAAGGAAGTACTCCAGAGTGGAAGCATTTTCAAGCTTATCTCACATTTCTCGCTGACAGGCTTTCATATTTTCCGTGTATTCTCATCACCATATTTCTTTCCACTAAGTGAAAACATAGAAGTGCACAATAAAGGAGAAATGTCTGAAAGGTTCTGAAACAGTTGCTGTCAATAGTAAGGACTGATATTTTCCAACATTTTCTTTAAATTACTTCAACATAAAAAATAAGATACATTAATATGTGTAAGTGAACTGGGAATCTGTAGTCTATAATTGTATTGCCAACACTTATGTTATCCCAATCAACAGCCCATAATCCAGAAATGTTATTCAGTATTTTCAGGAACTTCATAACCTACCATCCAAAAGAAGAATTTACAACATTTGATTATTACTGTCTACAGTTCTATTAATTTTGATGGTTGCAATAAAAGAAGGTTGAAAAAGTTGATGATATGCATGGAAATACATGTGGGTTACCTAACTATATTATATAGATACTTCTACCTTTGCCTGAATATTAAATAATTATCAGAAGAATCCACGAGTTGGTGCCATTTGGAGAGATTCTGTATTTTGAGACTGAGTACACATCTGTGTTTTATCATTTCCTTGGATTCCATCACATGGCATGACTCAATGTTTAGTTGATTCTGAAATTAGACTATTATCCATCTGCCTATATTATGCTTTTTATGCATTAAACTCTCAAGAAGATTTTATATAACTATTATTCTGCTTGAGTATGAATTAATATATGTGATAAAATTCAGTTACTTTAATTAAAACAGAGGTCCTGACAACAAGGTTATTTATGAAGAAGCCCATAGCCTTGCCCTTCCTTTAATCATGGAACCCACTATTGTGAATAGCAAAAATTGAATTAGAGTGAGAGCATTCACCTATGTGATCATTTTTGCTTCATAGTCAATGGGACAATGACTTCCTTTCTTTGAGGGTTCATGCTTCTTGACTTTGGCTAGGACTGGAATGCCCTGGCAATTTGCACAGGGCATCCACCCAGACAGCTATTCTTTTATTATTTAGCTATGCTTTCAAAAATTGAAATTAAAATGCTAATTAACAGTGAATTAGACAATCCTGGAGTAGCAAAGAGAAAAGTAAATAGACTAACTATGATAAAACTGAATAATCAGTTCCTGGACAATCAGGTTACTATATACAGATTTCATTTCTAACTGGTACTATTTCTCCTAAATTTCACTTTAGTACAAATTTTGTCAAGCTCTTTCATTCTCTGACCTTTCAAAATCTATTTTATACTAAATGCCTATCCTCTCCTTGAGATTTAGCTTAAATGAATTGCCCAACAGATCATTTAGCACCATTTCCACTGCTTTTCAATTCTCTCAAGTAGAGAGTTTACCTCACACTGAGTTAGTTATTTTATTATAAATTCAGTCTCCAACAATTCCAATTCAGAAATTATGAAGAGACTACTCTAATATGATTCCTTTCCCATTCAAAGATTTTGAGTTCACATTGAAAGGAATTAGATAAACCTCCATTTGTATGTTTTCATAGAAAACAAAATAGTACCTGCTGCTAATGCAGTAGTTTCTAAGCCATAATTAATTGTGAGCACAAAAGTGCAGACATTAGTGTACCCTAATCTTGTACAAGATGCTTCAGAGTTCAGTAGAATTATTCCACTGGGTATCCAGATCTATTCATACCAACAAGGAAGGTATTGATAGTGGTTGATCACACTGTTATTAATGAAACTGATTACCACTCTGTAGATTTATGTGGCTGACAGGAAGTGTTTCCAAAAGTATCCATCTTTTCAAACTCCATCTCCCAACCTGCTTCATGTAAAAAGAACACATTGCTGTATGCACTAGTTCATACCTACGTTTTCAATTATTGAGACTGGTACTCTCCAAAAAACCTCTTTTCTATTCATGAAACATTTTGATTCTGCAGCTTAGAAACCCCATGGGTCAATGGGAAAGTAGGTCTTATGCAACTTCTGGATATGTGATTAGAATTGGCAAATATTTAAGAATCACATTCATATTTTGTTTCATATGAAAATTTCTATTATAATTTTCTAGTGATTTAGGGAGACTGATGTAAAAGTTTTCATAACTTCATGAGTATTTTGATCCTTCCTCTACATTTTAAGACAATTCACATAGCATAAAATCAACCATTTTAAGTGGAAAAGGTCAGTGACATTTAGTATATTCATAATGTTACACAGCTACTACCTCTATCTAGTTCCAAAATATTTCCATCATTCCAAGGAAATATATCCTTCCTGATTAAGTAGTTTCTATCCCCAACTTCCCCACCCCTCCCCTTTGCCCCTAGGAATTCCCAATCCCCATTCTGATTGTATGGATTTATCTACTCATAGTAATAGAATCATACAATATACAATGCTGAGGCAGTGTCATTTTATATAAGATAATGATTCAGAAGTTCATTCACATGGTCAAATTGTGGGGTAATTCATTCCATTCTATAGATGAATAATATTCTATTGTATGTGCACATAATTATTTAATTATAGAGTCATTCTTTGAAGGTTGAGTTGTCTATACCTTTTGGTTATTATGGATTATGTTGCTATGAATGTTAATGTCCATTCACTTGCCTGAATTATTTAAATTATTTTCTATATAGACCTATGAGTAAAATTTCTGGGTTATATAGCACTTGTATGTTTTGATTTTTTAGGAAATTCTGACTTTTTTATTCCACAGCAACTGAATCATTTTGCATTTCCACCAGTAATGTGCATGGCTGCAATTTCTCCACATCCTCATTAACACTTTATGTATTTTTTAATTAAAACCATCCTAATGGATATGAAGAATATCACTGAGGTTTCTTATTTTTTTAAATGTAGCACTTATTTAATTAGGTTCCTGGTTAAAAATTTAGAACACCAATTTGTGAGGGTAAATTCCATGTGTTGCCACTGAGGTTTTGATTGGTATCTTTATTACTAGTTTTCTGAGTGTTTATCTTGGAAGGGTGTTGAAAGCTGTCAAATATTCTTTCTGCATCAACTGACATGACAATGACTTTTCCCCCTTTATATGAATGTGATACACCACATTGATTGATTGTTCTTACCTTGAATTATTCTTTAAATCTTAGAATAAATTCCAACTGGTAATAGGGTACATAATACTTTCAATATATTGTTGATTCAGAATACTAATAATTTTTTAGAATTTTGGTATCTAATTTATAATGGATAGTGGTCTGCAATTTTTTTCTGGTATCTTTACCTGGGTTTAGTACGTATGTAAAGCTAAGCTCAGAAAATAATTAGAGAATGACTTTTCCGGTTTTTTGGAAGACTTTGAGGTGGACTGGGTTTCATTATGGCTTAAAATTTAGGTGAGTTCACCGATGAAGACTGAGCTTTGTTATACAGTTATTAAATTATTGTTTTAATATATTTTCTTATGAAGATCTTTCAGATTGGTTTCAGTAATTTTCATATTTTTGGGAATTTACTGTTTCACACAAAGTACCTAATATATTAGTATATACTTGTTCATAGTAGTCTCTTATAACTTTTTATTTTCAATAAAATTTCTAGCAGTAATGTGTCATATTTCTAATTTTATTCATTTATACTTCATCTTTTCTTTCTTTAATGGTAGCAATTTTATTTCAAAAAGCCAGTATGTTATTTCATTGAATTTCTGCATCAATTTTCTTTTCCCTACTTCATTTATATTCATCAAATATTTATTTCCTTCCTTCTGCTAGCTTTGTGTTTTACTTGCTCTTCTTTTTCTGATTCCTTAAGGTACAAAGTTATATTGTTAATTTAAAACCCTTCTCATACAATTTAGAAAATTGCTACCATAAATTTTTCTGCTAGCACTACTTTTACAGCATCCCATGGAGTTTTTGGAATGCTATGTTTCTATTCGTTTTTCACAGAGTATCTTCTAATTTCCTTTGATTTCTTCTTTGATCCATTGGTTGGTGTGTGTTTAAATCCCACTATTTACAAAATAATCTAGTTTCCCTTTTCCTATTTATTTCCAGTTTCTTTTCTTCCAGAGTAGTTGGGAAAATAATTGAATGTTTTCATTCTTTTAATTTTTTTTAAGGAGCTAGAGTGAGACAGAGAGAGGAAGAGACCATTCTAAATTTTTAAGAACTGTGTTGTGCACTGTGGTCTATAAAGGAGAAATCTTCCATTACACTTAAGAAGAATCTGTAAGTTGCTTTTTTTTTTTAAGAGGGGACATTGAGATAAAGAAAGAGAGAAACAATTTTTTATTGAGTTTTTCATATGGTTTTCGTTGCTCTGACATTTTGTTGTGTATGTGGTGCTGGGGTTTGAACTTGTTACTAGCACATTCCAGGCAAGTGCCATAACCGCCGAGCCTCTGCTCCAGCCCTGTTAAGTTGCTTTTGTTGAGCGAAATATATCATATGTTAGGTTCCATTTGTTTAAAGGACTGCTTACATCCTCCATTTTCTTGTTGATTTTCTGTCTAAATGTTATATTTTTTAATGAAATTGGATAATTGGATTATTGGATTTATTATTATGGTAGAACATGTGTTTTTAAGTTTCAAATATATTAATGCTTATGTCATGTTTGGTAACTTTATTCTGTGTTATGTACATAATTATTATTGCTATATCATACATGGAAACTATTCCTTCCCCACTATATAATATCCATCTTTGTCTCATAACAGTTTTTCACTTAAAATCTATTCATGTGATAGAACTTTTCTAGAACCCTTTTAATTACTTTGTCCATGACTTTTTCAAATTTTTTCATTTCCAACTTTTATGTGTCTTCATGTCAAAAGGCAATCTCTTAAACATAACATACATATAAACTTGGATCTTGGAGCTTTTTAATCCATTCTGCTTATGTCTTCCCTTTTTGGTACTATTCATCTGTTTTCAGGAAAATTCATTATGGATTAGCAAAAGCTTACTTCTTTTGTTTTATGACTTTGTCTTTATACTCCTACATTTTATCCTTACATTCCTTAAGTCTCTTTTCATTTCTTTTTGAGCATCATTTCTATAGAATTTATTAGTGATTATCTTGGAGAGTACAATTAATATCTCACTTACATAGCAGTGTAGTATGAATTAATATCAGTTTAGCCTTAAAAGTCTAGAGAATATCTGCTCCTATGCAGTTCTTCACCCCTGTTGTCATTGTTGCTAAAACTTCATCTCTATGAATTTTGTACGTAATATCAAGTTTATATAATTGTCTTTCATATCTTTGTTTTTAATCATGTAGTAAATAAAATATGTTGTTACAAAATAAAAGTAAATTGATATTGTTCTTAAAATATATCTGTATAATTACTTTTACTAGAGAACTTTAGCTTTTGTATTGCTTTAATTTACTTTTCTAGTGCCTTTTCTATTTTAAACAGAAAAAACTCCTTTGGCATTTCTTTTAAGGCAGATCTTCTGGCAAAGTCCTCCAGCTTCTATTTACATGAAAATGCTTTAAATTCTCTTTCATTTCACCAGATACAGGATTCTTTATTCTCACTATTTCTTTCTGTGTTATTTAAATACATCATGCTATTGTCATCTGCCCTCCATGGGGTAAACGAGAAGTCAACTATTAGACATTTTGAGGATAGTTTGTACATGACAGGTTTTTCTCTCTTGTTTCTTTCAAATGTCTCTTTCAATAGTTTGAATGTATTGTATTATAATGTAGCTTTTTATTCATACATCTTGAAGGTTGTTGAACTCCTATGCTCTATGGATTCATTAAGATTCATTATCTCATTAAATTTGGATATCTTAGCCATTATTCAAATTTTTTTTTCTAAATTTTTCTTAATCTCTTCTTTTGGAACTCCCATAATGAATATATTGTTCTATGCAACGTGATCACACTTGTTCCTCTGTTCATTATTTTTTCATTGTGTTTTTCTTACTTTTCCTCAGACTGGGTAATCTCAGTTTTCTGTTAAAGTCTGATATTCTTTTTTCTGCTGATTAAATCTACTATTGAATATGCATCATGGAATTTTCATTTCAGTTATTGTACCTTTCAGCTACAGAATTTTTATTTTGTTCCTTTCAGTAATAATCTACCTCTTTATTGACACTCTTGTTTTTCAATACGTTGTTTTAGTTCTTGTATATGCTTTCCTTTAGCTCTCTGCATAGAACAGATCAAACTAATATAGACTTTAATCACAATAACTGAGCATGCCTGCTGGCAGAAGGCCCTGCAATAATTTAACTGATGAAGCTATCATTAGTTACTTGAACTATAACCAACTGACTACTTGATTGACTAGGCTACTGCCAGTACAGCTTTTTTTCTTTGTCTCACTTCTGGTTCTTCATAATTCCTGTCAGATCACAAGGTTTGGAATACTCAGAACCTGAGCTGGTTAGGGGAGCTACAAGATTTAAAAATCATGGTTTTATTTGATTTTGCTCAAATAAAATCATTAAGTTTGAATGGTCCAAGGAATTCTCCTTTAGAAATATTTCCTATTAAACTTGTGGTGAACTGCTATGTACTATAGAAATATGAATAATTTAATGTTTAGGAATACAATTGTCTGTACATTTACTAAAATTACTCATAATATCAGTCAATGTATACTAAATTTGGCTTATAAAGATATCTGTAGATTTCAAACATGCTCCATACTCTTAACTGTTTCATCGTCTGCAAATAGGCACATAGGACACCAATTCTGTTACATTATACTAAGTGTTAAGTCCTGCCAATTGTATGATATTGAACTTCCTCAGTCTTGGCCCAAAGTGCTAACACATTAACTTCCCTTAGTCTTATGACTACCTTCTTCTTTACTTTCAGCAATAATGCCAATCTGCCACTGCATCAGGGAATTTCTATAGACCAAATTAGCTACTCCATTATTTGAGCCACCATACAATGTTAAATTTAACTTATATATAGTTTGAGTTATATTTTATGTAATTTGTTAATTCATTTAACTACCAGAAGGATGGACTCTGGTGCAAGACTTATGGTATTGGAAGTATGACTTTGTCACTCACTAGTTAAGCAACATTTGTCCACTTACTGTCTCTGTACTTTGTTCTCTTGTTGTAAAACAGGGAAGAGTAATGCCTACATTATAGATTTTTTAAAATGATTAGATGAGTTAATACATGCTAGAGCATATATAAATGTTATGTACAATAATATAAGGTCATTATATGTAACAAAATATTACTATCACTGTTATTATTTGGAGCATTAATGGAGTGTGATTATTATGCATTATTTCTTAATCTTTAGGATTGGAAATGAGCAAAATTATTCATAAAATAGTTTCTCAATAAATATTCTGAGGGTGGTAAATAATTGGAGCTTATCTTTTAAACTATGACACTATTTTAGTCCATGGTTTAGTTAATGTGACATAACCACCATCTTTCTGATTCAATATTGGCAAAAACTTGGAAAATGGTATGAACTACGTCTTATACTTCGGCAGCATATTTATTTAGTCTCAAGTTCTGAGATTGTCATCCTAGCTTTCTCTCATACCTATTCAATTATTCTGGAGTTTGGAGGATATAATTTCTTTGACCAAATTTATCCTAATTATGTGGGTCCTTGCAAAGTCTATTCTATTTTACTCTATCTCAAGTCTCATTCTAAATTGTATACTTTCTGCACATCTATAACATCTATGCATATCTTTTCCTGCATTCCTTTGGCTCCATTATTACATTCAACTTATCAAGTAAGTTTACCTGTGTATGTTTCACTAACCTATGAATTATTGGAGAATCAGAACAGGATGATAGATAGATCTTGAAATTCAGGTATAATTCAGCTTCATTTTCCCAAGTATTTAACATTTGCTTGACCTAGCATAGATGCAAAATATATGTTCAATGAATTGAAATTTTAAGAAGTAAGTTAATGCCATCGTTGACAGTAATTCAGTGATTTCTAACTTTTTATTCAAGTAAATGTTATCATAGTATTTCAGACCCCATGCTCTATAAGAAAGTATTAATATATCCATCTTTATATTCCAGTTTTCAAGGAAAATAGAGAACAGATACTTATCTCTATACACTACATTATTTTTAATTGTTAATGTCTTGATATTCTGCTTGAATGTATAATTTTCATAATATTAGCAAGGAAATTTAATAAATATGAGGTATTTAGATTTTGGTGAAAAAAAGTACTCCATTAAATATCATTTTATTCATATACCAATGGAACATTGCCTACAAGATTGTTTTTTGAGATATCTATTTGCACAGAATATATCTCTCATGAGAATAGCAAGCATGGTTCACAAGCATTATAGGATATATTTATAAAATTTATGACTGCAATTTTAAATACTATCTTGTAATTTTTACTCCTTTATATTATATTGAACCAATAAAAAGAGAACAGGCAGTACACTTCTGAGAGATTCTAGCAAGTTTTACATTTCTTTGGCATAAAAAAGTAAATTTAACCTCTAGGATTCTGAAAAGACCATCCTAAGTGATTAAGGATAAGTGTTGAAAACATAAAAATTTGAGCTTAAAATCAAGTACTTAGAAGCAAATATAAAACATTCATTTTAGCTAATCATAAGAAATATATTTAATCCTAAGAAAATAATCTACTTTGTTATCAGTGTTTTAAAAATAACAAATTCAGCTTTAAATGTTAAATCTACTTTTCTAATAACCTTCCTCCAACAATATTTTTAATAAAGTCCTAGATTCTGATTAAACATTAATTATGTTTGAAGATACTGTTTATTTTAAGGTATAATTTCCATGTTACAAACCTAAAAATGAACTTTTTATTCCACACCAAAAAAAGTAAAGATTATTTTTTTATTGGGTAAGGCCTAAATAACACACTATCTCATAAAATATTTATTTTTAAAAGTTATCATCAAAACCAATATTTTAAATGAATTTTAAAATACTTAATTTCTTCTAAAAACTTGTTTATTTCTATTGACCATTTGTTCACTTTTTTTGAATACCAAGTACTTATTGTCTTAGGCAAACATGAATTTCAGGGAGACACCTTAAAGACCCTACTATTTAGTTGTTGCTTTGGTTGATTACTTGTTTAGGCACTGGTTTAAGGGACAAAAAAGAAGCTCATAAAAGACAGTGACTTTGGATGCCTCGTTGTTACTTCCACCATTCGGAAATATATTCTAGAAATTCTGAATAAAGAGGTAGGAGGTACAATGTTTTATTCCTATTTCTAACTTTGGTATCTGGAAATTAAAGGTAATAAAAGATATTAAAATTTATTTTTTGTGTACCATCCTCTATGCAAAAAATATAAAGAACATTAAACCCAGAGCCTCACATGCTGGGCAAGATTTCTTCTACTGAGCTTTATACCCAACCCAAAGAAGGTTCTATGTAGTGAAATTTAAGCTAAAATATGGAAAATATTGAAAATTTGCACATACTTATCTAGATGTAGGGAAAGATAAAAACTTCTCTAAAAGACTACGATTTATGCAGTATCTGTTTACTAGTCTTTTAGAAAAATGTTGATATTGGGAATTGAATGAACTGCTGAAGAATAGGAAATACTACTGTTTGGTCCATAAAACAACAGATAGAGAAGTTGAAGTTAAAGGAACAGCCATATGGTTGCACCATCATTGTCTATGACCTATTTCTAATCTGATGGAAATTGCTAAATGTGAGCTGTGGCACAATATTGCAGTGAGTAAAAAGCATCATTCACATGACCAACAAACAGAGCTGAAGGGATGACACAGAGGCTAAAATTAGAATGGAGCATGATACGAGGACAGTAAACATGATAGTGTTGTTGTCAAGAATTTTAGATCACACACTAGGATTAAAATACTGGCAGCTCCAAGTCATCTCATTCAATTCCATCCATACTAACAAGGCAAAACAAAATAAAAACAGACCACCTGAAAAAGAAAACAGTTATCTCATTTAAAGTTGAATAACTGCATATGAATTGGCAAGAGACTTGGAGAAGAGAGAAATGTTAGTATTCGTATATTTAATCTGAAACATAAAATTCAAATATTAGTTAAAATTTTGATATTATTTGCCTCAACTTTTCTTTGCAGATATTTGATGGGAGAGATTATAAAAGTTATCTAAAATCCAGCATTATTTTTCTCATTTTATCCTCTTTCTATCCATTGTTTTAACTCTTTTAAAGTCAACTCAAGTTGAAGTTAATGTTTTAAATAAAAATAAGACAATCGTTTAAAAAATTTGTCTTTTTCTAAATATGCATATGCCAAAGTAGCTTATTCAGGTTGAATTGATTTGGTATATTAACAGATTATAGTGGAGGTAATATTTGTATTGGTTTTTAAGATTATATTTTATATATCATAATCTCATAATTTAAAAGAAATTCACAATGAAATTTCTCTTGGATTAAAACTTCCTGAGATCAATTTATTCTTCCTCCATTATGACTTCATTTTAACAATTTCCCTGTCTTTCTGGAAGAGAACACTTTGATCCTTCCTTCATGGTGCCCAAAAACTCTTTACTGATTTTCTAAAGTGCTCCCAATCTGACCAAGTTGCTTCTGTCTTCACACCATCATTTTACAAAAGAGTTATGGTCTCTAACACACATTTAAAAGTTAATGTTTTAGCTTTGGGAATGCTGGAGAAGGCAGTGTAGGGATTAAAGAGCAAAGGAAAAACTTTAGTCCCAGGGGGAGGAACTAAAACATCACCTCTGAGGGACATAGATACTTAGGATGTAATGCATTGAGCCACAGACCCATTGCTAATGCCACAAATACATAATTAGAAAACCCACATAACACAAAGTCCATGAGGTTCCTTCAACATATTAAGCACACAGTGATAACAACAATTGATCATTACTAAGAAAACTACAAAAGGCAGCACAATAGGAAACACCAAAGATAAGACGAGAATTAAAAATGAAATCATTAGCCGAATTTCAAGCCTCAGGTATCTACAACTGAAAGAAATATCAAACATTGTGCACTCCAGTTCTAGGTGAGTTTAACAAAAAGTTTCATATTGAAACACTACTTAACCCTTAATATCTCTGGCTCTACGAACATTTGTTATGTAGAAAATACTACAAGAAATGCCGAAATAACTAAAGACATAAAACAATTATCAGAGCCAGTTTCAGAAAGAACAACAGAAATTAGAATTAATAAAGAATTTAGAAAAACTATGATTAATATGTTAAAGGTCCTAATTGAAGATTTAATAAAAGATGTTGAAAATGTATATATGTAGAGAGATAAAAATGATACAAAAATCAAGCAAAAACTTTGAATCAAAATCTTAATGAAAGAAATGAATTTTTTCAAAACTGCTCATCAGTATACTCAACACAGGGAAGGAAACAATGCTATGACTTAGAAGATATATCCATGGAAATTGCCCAATGAAAGCATAAAAGAAAAAAAGAATTAAAAAATAGAATATCTAATAACTATGGAATAATATTAGATGATATATATGCATATATATTGGAATATCAGCTGGAAGAGAGAAAATGAAAGAAAGGAAATATTTGAAATAATAATGGCTTGAGAAATTCCCAAAATAAATGATAGAAACCAAACCACAAATCCATATCATTGAGCAGGAGACCTATCAACAAAATCAAAACTAAACAAAAACAACAGAAAAAAATGAACATTTTGGCCCATCAAGTGCACAAATGAAAGATAAACAGCATCTGGAAAGGAAAATAACCCCACATCTAAATATGAATAAAAATCACAGTGAATTTCTTCAAAACCATTCAAACAAGAAAGAAGTGGAGTAGAATCTTAAATATTAAAAAGAGTTCCTGCCAATCCCAAATTCTATATTCAATGAAAATATCCATTTGAAGAACAGATATTTTCCCAATTTATTAGCTTCCTATTTCTGCTGTAGTAAATTGCCCACAAATTTAGTGACTTAAAACACAAATCTCTTCTCTTCAAGTTCTGAGGTATAAAAGTCTCAAGTGAGATGCCTATAAAACTGTGTGCCTTCTGGATGTTTAAGGAAAAAATATTCATTCGCTTTTTCAGGCTTCCAGATACCACCTAGTCTTTGGCTCATCATTTTTCCTATCTCCCTCTTATTCAGCTACTGTGAGAACATGGGACTCATCCAGATAACCCATGATAATCTTCCCACCTCAAGAATCTTCACTGAATTATATCTGCTAAATTATTTTCTGATGTAACATGTTCACAGATTTAGAGAATTAAAATTTAGATGTCTTTGGCAAGAGCATATTTTAGTCCACCACACCCCAAAACTAAGGAAATTCTCTGCCAACAGTCTTCCTTTATAAGAAATATTAGGAGGAGATTTTCAGAACAGTTCTCCAAGTGACCCTGCATGAACTTAGTCCTCCCCACATTTCTTGCTTGAAGTTCAAAAGAACAACAGTAGAATGTGCTGTGAATGAAAAACACTAAGAAAAGGAGAAACTAGCTAGACCGCTCAGGGGTCCTGTTCCAGTGCCTCCTGCAAAACCCAGAGTGCAGTGTTATCCCTGGTAATAAAAAACAGACTGCTTGCTTTCGGTGTCCAATCAGCTGCTGTGAGAACTGGAAAAATGAAGAGGCACTCCATTTGCCTGAGCTCTTTCACCATGCTTTGGGGGACTGGCTTATCCTATGATTCTAATGTTCTTTACCACCAAGCTGTAAGTAACAAAGTTATTGCACTTAACTTGTGTGATCTTCATGTATAGCAGTGAGAAATAACTAAGATAATTGAAATGTATGAAAATGTGATAGCATTAATTCAAGATGAAACTACGTTATTTATGGATGTATGTTGTAAAGGACACAGTGGCACATGTCTGTCATCTCAGCCATTTGGGAGACTGATCACTTCAGCCCAGATATTCAACATAGGGACATCCTATCTCAATAAATACAAAAATTCTGAGAGAAGCTTACTCAAAACTTTACAGTGGCTGGAGTGATGACTGCAGTTAAGGCACTTGCCTGGCATGCACAAGGAGGCAGTTTCGAACCCCAGCACCATGTACATAGCACAGTGTCAGAGCAATGAAAGCCACATAAAAAGCTAAATAAATTGAGCTGCTTACTCTCTCTCTCTCTCTCCCTCTCTCTCTCTGTCTTTGAGTGTCCCTCTCTCTCCTTAAAAAAAAAAAAAGACTTTGTAAAAGAAAAAAACCTAAACGAAAAACAGAGGATATGAAATTGAATCATAAAAATGCGTACTTAATGCCAGAGAAGACAGAAATAAAAAAGAAACAATGAGAAAATTCATGAATAGTAAACATTTAGAAAGATGACTGATTTAATTCAATTATACCAATAGTCACTTTAAAGTTCAGTGGTCTGAACACCCTAATTAAAATAGACTAGGCTTTCAGAGTGGACTAAACTTTATCCTAGCACAAGTGGCCCACTTTTATATTAAAACTCAGACACAGGGGCTGGAGAGGTGGCTCAGTGATTTCAGCACTTGCCTTGCATGCTCAGGGATGTGAGTTCAAACCCCAGTACCACGTACACTGTAAAGTGTTAGAGCAACGAAAGCCAAATGAAAAAAACTAAATAAAAATTGATTCTCTCCTCCCTCTGTCTCTCTCACTGTCCCTCTCTCTCTTTTAAAAAATATAAAAAACTCAGATACATAAAAGTACAGTGGTAGAGCAAGGCACACCATGAAAACACTAATTAAAAGAAAACTTGTACAGCTATATTCCGTACAAAACAGACTTTGGAACTTGAAAAAGTATTAGTAGTAAAGAGAAATATTACTGTTATGCCATATTTTCAGTATGTGGCTCCTCCAAAACTTATGTTGAAATTTAATTGCTGATGCACTATTATTAAGATGTGGAACATTTAAGAGGTGATTAGGTTACGTTATTCCACCATCATGAATAAATTACATCTTTATTATGGAAGTGGGCTTGTTATGTCATTATTGGTTCTTTCACTCCTTCCCTCTCTTTCTTTATTTCCCTCCCTCTTTCCTTGTCTCCCAGGTGATGGCATAATAAGAATGCTCTCACCAGACACTGACCTTTCAATTAAGGACCATTCAGCTTCCAATAAGTTTCTAGTCATTATAAATTATCTAATCTCAAATATTATTTTATAGTTACATAAATGGATAAAGACAATGACATAATGATAAAGTATTTCATTCTCCAAGAATGATAAAGTATTTCCTTCTCCAGAAAGATATATTTATAAAAACATACACCATATTAGGGGAATTATGGTTGGAATTTAGAGCAAATATTTGAGAGTAAAGCATATATTCTATTGTATTCATAATATGCCTACAGAAGATCTATTAGTTCATTAATTTAGTAAAATTTTTATGACTTTGGCAATATTACCAAGCAATTAGAAAATATTCAGTAGCATATAAGAGAAAAACAAATGAAATATGAGTTAGCATGAAAAATAAAAATGTGTCAAGATTTTCTAGGAATATAATTTGATTATAATATGGTACTAACAAAATTTCTTTCAAGAGGTATACTATTTGATGCTATTGATCTAAAATCTAAAACAATAAAAATATACTGTATTCAAAGCTTTTATAACCTATGTGGTTGGTTCTACAGTCCCTGATTAGCTTCTTTTCTTTTTTTTTTTTAAGAGAAAGGGACAGTGAGAGAAAGAAAGAGAGAGAGAATCAATTTTATTTGGTTTTTCATGTAGTCTTCATTGCTCCAACATTTCACTATGTATGCAGTGTGGGATTCGAACTCAAGTCCTCACATATGCCAGGGAAGTGCTGTAACAACTGAGCAGCTGCTCCACCCCCCTAATTAGCTTTTTAAATCTGGGAATAAAATTTTATTTGTTACCTGCAAACATCCAAAAAGCAGTGTCTATTCTAGAGTAGAATCTTGTTCTTTTACAGGAGATTTAGGAATATGGTAGGTTAAAATTACTGATCATTAACTAGTTTCAGTAGCTATTTTGACCTTCTTGTATTTGAAAAAATGTCCTAATCACTTTTAAAGTACTATCAGATTTAACTCAATTGAATTTTTCAATTTGCATTGATATTATACTAAATCTTTAAATATACATTGGATGCGAAACAAATATGCTTCCTATTTTCTTTACTCATAGACAATCTCTAACATAACCTCCAATCATGGCCTCACCTAGTGTTCATGACCATGTACAAGCTAATAGTTTGAATGCAAGATCATGAGAGACCTCAAGCTGCGGTCTCTATGCTGTGTTCTATTTAACTATGTTCTAAACTATAGAAACTGTGAAATAATAAATTTTTGTTTTAGACTACATTTGGAGGGGGGATTTGTGTGCAGAGATTAGCAACAACTATAATGAGTTGAATGATGTACTGGGGAAATCAAATATCAAGTAAACAACTATTAGAGAAAGACCAATAATTTTACATAGCATAGTCAGTCTTAGGAAGAAACATATCCTTAATTTCAGTTTTGCAGTAATTAAGTAAGGTACCAAGTACTCTGATTTATAATTTGGCACCTAATGATAAACACAATGAGAGTAGGTAGGTACAATAGCTCTTCATTTTTAAAGTTCTGGGAGCAAGTACTTAAAACATAGAGAAAAATAGTGAAAGTCAAAATTTTCAGCAGTGAGTATAACTAGAAAATTTCTTATTGCATATAATCTCCCAGTTTGACCTCAGGGGGGCAAAAATCAGATGTTAAATAGATCTATCTTTTTATTTAAATATAAATGAATATTCCTGGTGAAGTTCAAGTCTCTCAGTAAGAGTTCTGTTAATTTCGAAGGAGCTTACATGTTTAATATTGCCCCAGCCCTGTGTCTTCTTTTGGAATCTATTGTCTCTCTATACATCATTGATTCAGACATGAACACTTACTTTGGTAAAATCTATTCACGGAATGAACTGAATAAATTATTTTCAAAATAAGATGGGCTTAATGGGATAATAGCTACAAAATATACATGGGTTCACATTAAACAGTAGTTAAACTCATTTTTAAGAGAGAGGAACAGTGACAGAGAGAGAATCAATTTTATTTAGCGTTTCATGTGACTTTCGTTGCATGCATGGTGTTGAGGTTCAAACTTGCATTTTTGTGCATGCCAGGCAAGTGCTGTAACCACAGATCCACCAATCCAGCCCCTGAACTCATTCTTAAAATGTATCTTGGCCACACCTTTTATTTTGATACTTCATTACACATAAACACTGCTAACATTGACTTTTTTGCCTTTATTCTTCCTTCCATTTCCTTTGTTCACAATCAGAAAATGACCCTTCCATCTCAGATGAACTAATTGAAATCCACTAATGTCAGTTGCTTAAGTTTCTGTTGACATAAGTTCTAATAATGTATTCCAAAGCCCTCAATTGGTTTCTTGAAAAAATAATATATATCTTTCTCTTATATCTGACTGCTGGGATTGATTATTCATGGTTCAAAGACATGTCACTATGGTGGATGGCAATGTTCTGTATTTCTCCACCTATAACTCTAAAAGATATTTACATGAAGAAACGTCCCAACAGAAAGGTTACATAAAATTTCACTTATTATAGTTTCCCCATTTTAAGTCCAATTTCTCATTTCAACATCTTATGCTAGTGATTATTGCCTACTTATACAGAAAAAAAGAGAACTTTTTAGATGGGCAACATGAAGGAAATGAAAGGGTTATATGGATGTATCAGTAAAAATTTATAAACCAAGTTTGAGAAGGAGAATAGATTACTCAGTTAGGAACAAGACTCTCTATTAATAAATAACTACTGAATCCTCACTCTGCCAGAATTAGGATAAAGGCACTGAAAAAATTGCTTTATTTCAATTTTAGATTCAATTGGAAATGAAACACATGGAGAGGGGACAGGGGTGAGAGCCGCCTTAATAGCAGCTTCAGTGGTTAAAAAGTAGAACCAAGCCAACTCTAAATGTGCAAGGTCCTTAAAGTCAAGTAAGCTGTGAATGGACAAGGTCAAAGATGAACAGGCTAGTACCAAAGACTCTGAGTCTCAGATCTGTCTTGGGTTATTTTATTTCCATAGTTCTGGAACAGATGCACATAATTTGAAAGTTAAAGATATTTAGGGCAACGGTGGGCTCAGAAAGTACAAAAAATATAATTCCATAATGTTTTTAATAATCAAGAAATTGCTATAGCAGTGAAGATTAAATGATGCAGATGAATTAAATTCTTAAGCATGTTGTGACAGTCTATGGAGTTTAGAACTTTGTACGATATATTTAAAGAGACAAGTAAAGAGGAAAATTTTTGATCCTCCAACATAGTTTAATGAAAAATAAGACCTTGAGGTTATAGGAGCAATTAAAATCATAATTGTGGTAACAAAGTAGCATTTAGAAACAACAGAGAATTATTATCACAGGTACATTCTGTCCCTGTAGGCACCACCTCTACTATTTATGAGCAGATGATTCACTTGAAGTGTTTTCTTAAGATTTTTACTACCTCTTTTATTTAAAAAAATCACATCTGTCTTTAAGTTGTAGGCAATAAGGACACTTACTTTTCTGCTTCACATTTATTCTCCCAGCAAGCATTATAGTGTTTGCTGCCTTGAGTCCGATTCTGTTTTGAGCAAGTACAGTGTGGATGGGGATGAATGACAAGCATCTCCAGCCTCCTCCTTTGCCCTGATTTTCTGATCTAGCTATAGAGTTCAGATCTGAGTGTGCAGAGGCTAGTGGCAAGTTCTCACCTACCCTCAAGGGGGCTGCTGATCTTTGGGTTATTGTCTACTTCACAGACTCTTAAAAACGCTTTTAAAAACATCTTGGAATTTCCTTAATTAGTGTCTGGTCCCAGCCGGCAGGAACCGGACGGCTCTCAATCGGCGGTTGACTGGGAATGAAGTAGACCCACTGGTCCTGAGTTCTCCAAGCGCTTTATTTTTCCCTTTCTCTCACTAGAGGCCTCCAAGCGCTTCCTTCTCCACCTTCTCTTTTTTAGAGGCAAGGCCTTTACATACATCTCCTCTCACTAGAGACTTTTACATCTCCTTCCTCCTCACTAGAGGCAAGGCTTTTACATTTAGAGTCAAGGCTATTCACATTTTCTCTCTTTGGAGTCCTTGTTTCTACTGCTGCTCTGTTTCTACTGCCAAGGTTTTCTTCTTCTTTGCTGCTGCTGCTGCTGACTAGTGGCTACTCTTTTTCCCTGTACACCCCAGTGTTTATCTGTTACAACAACCAATAGGGATACAGTGCAAACACATTCAACCAATTGTAACAAATGAGTGGCCTAATGGCTTAGTCATGTGGTCAGGCAATTTGCTAATTACTAGGGAAGATAGAAGCCAGCTGGGCCTCTTATAGAGTTGTTCACCTCTAATTCTTTTCTCTGATATCTGACCAGATGTCATGTTGGCCTTAGTCTCCAACATATCCTCCTTTTTTATTTTTTCTGAGAGGAGAAAGAAAAACAGGTGATTGTGTCTGTCTTAGGTGTTTCCATTCACAATTCCCCTTCTTATCCGTCATTGGAATAAGGTGCAGCATAAAACATCCTTCCTGTCTTAGGTTGATAAGGGGGTTGAAGGGACTTACCCATCACTGACTACCAGCCCCTTGAGCCTGAGCCATCCATATCGTTGTTGACTCGTGGTCATTAACTCTGAGGGCAGCATAAGCTTGCTCGATCCCTTCCATGACTGAAAGCCTTTTTACTGCAAGACCAAGCACAAAGCATATAATAATGATGACATTGGCCACTCCTCCCCAAGACTTAGCCAGATTACTTAGGTAGCTAAAACTCAGTCCAGGCAGGTTGTAAATACATATAGACCCAATGTCCACCAAAATGTCCCCTTGTTCTTGCAGTAGATCAACTCATTGGTTCATGGTCAATAGTCCAATGTACAGGTGTTGATTTATAGCTCTTCCTGTTTTGTGAAAGCCTCCGCTTCTGAACTGGATAAGGTATTCAAGGTATTCGCTGTCAGCACAGTCACTGTTAGGGATGCAGCAGTTGCGGCACCTGCCACTATAGAGGCTGCCACCACTACAGCAACTACGGCTAAGATGTCAAAATCTCTCTAATTATGCTGAAGCGGGACTGGCCAGTTTTCTTCCCTGATCTGTACCTTTCTTTCTTTTTTTTTTTTTTTTTTTTAATTTTTTGATCTGTACCTTTCACATCTCCTTTTATCCTTCTCCCAAGGAAGCTACCAAAGGCTATGCTGATTTCAAGTTCTGGAAAAACAACTTAGGAACATCTGTGGTAAGCACATTTCAACCCACCCTGAGTTTCTTTTATATCAAAATTAACAAGCTTAATAAGGCACAACCTAGCAGCCCCTCCTGAAGAAAACTATACAAACAGCAACAAGATATCTCTGGGGCAGCTGATGAAATGGAGTAAAGGCCAGACCCCAATAATTCCCCCCTTTTATTTTTAAGTAGATAATTTTTGATGGTGAGATGTGCACAATCCACAATGCCTTGACCCTTTTAAAATTTGTGTTCTGATACAATCCTTATGAAACATTTAATGTTCCCAATCACTTAAAACTTTTTATACCTTTTGCATATAGAATTACACCTGTTAGAATTTTAAGTCCTATCAACCTTGCTTTCTTTTAGTGAAGAGCCAGATCAAAGCAATCTTAAATTATCCTTTTAGTTTTTAACTTATAAAAATATTTAATAAACCCAAATATATGTTACCTTATAGAAACTAAATCAAGATTACTCAAATTTACTTAACAATTAATATTTTAACATATTGACTTTACAAATTCATCAGATGTCTCCTCTAACAAACATATTTATGGAGATTAACCCTATTTATGTTAAATTTACTTTACTCATTTTTTATTGTTAACTTAGATTATCCATGAAACCTCAGGATATTCAACAAATATAAACCATCTTCTTTCTATTGAAGAAAAATCCTAGAAGTACTGAAATGAAACACTCAACATTTATAGAACATTCTATTTGGTTAACCACCTAGAAAACAAATATGTTGAGCTTAGTATTCTTAAACTCATCTTTATTTTTATGTCTAAAGGACTTAGAGTGAACCTCTTTTTATGTACTTAAGTCACGAGAATTAAAAGTCATTTGGATCCATTTTCTTTTCTTTTTCCTTTTTTAAACCTAATTTATGAGCGCTCATCTACAAGCCAATTTGGTACCATATTGAACACACATACAACATACATGAACACAAATACATAAGACAGGTGTGCACAGAAACAAGAAATAAATTTTAGATATCTTTAGATGTATAAAACAAGTGAATTCGCTAGTAAAATTGAGCTCAAAATCCAAAAATAAAATGGCCATACTCATTTTAAAAGAGCGTGCATAACACCTTTAGCATCAAAATTAGAGTTAGCCCAGACATTGGAGGAATGGGAACAGGCAAAATAATAAAGAAAACCTAAACCATATCTTTCCAATTTTCTTTTGTGTCCAAATGAAGAGAAAAGAAGAAAAAACTTCTTAGAAATCAGTGATTTTTGGTATTTTCCTATCAGCTTTCTAAAGCTGAGTCCAGTTCCTTGCAGAGGATATTGAAAAGATTATAGATGACAGATAAGGGTAAAGGAAGCACTTTTAGAAAGCCTTAAGAATGTTTATCCATTACTTTACTCCCTTGAACTATGAAAAATATACTCACCAAATTATACGTAGCCATTATTTTACACATTTTGTGCCTCCATTATTGTTTGCGAGACCTGTCTTGTCAGCCGCTCCAGGATCCAAATAGGGTCCTGTTTGTTCTGCGGAAATACACAAACCGCTCCTCTTCCACATAACAGGACAGGATCAGGGACCCTCCATTTGCCATCAAAAACATCCTTCCACATTACTGAAGGCTTTTGTTTGTGATTAGGATTCCAATGCCTATCACCAGTGGATCGACCTTCGACATCCAAGGTTAAAAAATTTTAAGTAAGAAGAGCATTGGCTATTCTATCACTGGGAGAAATATTCCCATCTCTCCCTTTTTGTTTTTGTAACATAATTTTAAGAGTTTGGTGGGCTCGTTCAATACTGCCTTGGCCTTGAGAATTGCATGGGATACCAGTTTTATGAGCTATAGAAAACCTAGTACAGAATGATTGAAAAGAAATAGAAGTATATGTGGGCCCATTATCAGTTTTTATTTGTTTAGGGATACCCAAAGAACTAAAGCCTCCAAGACAATGTTGTATTACATCTTTTTTTTTTTTTTACCAGCATGCAAAGATGCATATATGAACCCAGAAGCTGTATCAATGGAAACATGAATGAAGCAAAGTTTTACGAACTCTGGATAATGAGTAACATCCATTTGCCAAATATGATTGAGCAAAAGTCCTCGGGGATTAATCCCAAGATAAGGTACAGGCAAAAATTGGGCACATCTATTACAGTTTTTAACAATGTCACGGGCTTGCTCCCTGGTGATGTGAAACTTCATCCTAAGGGTCATACTGTTGATATAGAACAGTTCATGGAACTTAGAGGCTTGTTGCACCGCTGTGAAAATGAACAACTGCCTGGTGGTAACATCGGCGATGAAATTTCCTGAACTCAAAGGCCCAGGCAATCCTGTGTGTGCCCTAAGATGTCCTACAAACACAGGATGTTTTCTTTCCCAAAGCATGGATTGTATTTGTGAAAACATGGCAAAAGCAGGAGTTCAAGAGCTTATATAACCTGCTGTCTCCAAAGAAGGGATGCTGTTAGTTATATAAGCAGTATCAGTATAAATATTGATAGATTCAGAAGTAAAGGAAGCAAGAGCCAAGATGAATGCCTGAAGCTCTACCAATTGAGTGGACTTGTGAGGTGTAAGTAGATACTCTGACTGTCCTTGGTATGAAATCGCAGCTGTACCAGAAGAAGAACCATCAGTAAAGACATTGCAAGCTCCAGGGATAGGCGTAGAACAAATCACTTTTGGAAAAATAACAGAATGTTTGATGAAAAATGAAAGTAAAGGAGAAATTGGCAGATAATTGTCAAAGGTGGCAGAAGTGCTACATCTAAGTACTGCCCATGATTCATTATTATTAGTCAAAACATCTAATTGTGATTTAGAATAAGGCACAATAATAAAATCTGGATGTTTGCCTAAAATTTGAGTAGTTACAGTTATTCCCCAGCAAATGAGCTGAGCTACTAGTTCGGGGTAAGGCTGGATGACCTTCTTTGGGGACACAGATAAGTAAATCCAAAGTAAGGGGCCACACTGCCAAAGGACCCCCATAGGTGTGAATTGGGATGGAATAACAACAAGTTGTACAGGAAGGCTCAGATTCACCCAATCGCAATGAGCTTTACTCAGAGCCTTCTCCACCCTTTCTAAAGCTATTTTTCCTTCCTTTGTGAGAAACCAGGGGAATGTAGGATCAGAAGGTCCTTGAAGGATATCAAAAAGAGGCCTTAGTTCTGAAGTAGACAAAGGTAAAGAAGTACAAATCCAGTTGATATCTCCCAGCAATTTTTGAAAATCATTGAGTGTCTTTAAATTACTATGACACAATTGAATTTTTAGCAGTCGAATTTGTTCACTTCCAGTACTATGTCCAAGATATTTAATAGGTAATTGAGTTTGAACTTTGTCTGAGACTATGTGAAGATCATGCTCTCTTAGCACCTGGATTGTTTGTTGAAATTTTCTTTATGAGCCAATAAAATGTCATCCAAATATTGAATTACAATTAAAGTAGAGCATGATTGTCAAACAGCCTGCAGTGCTTTATCTATGAAGATTTGACACAAGGTGGGACTATTGGACATACCCTGGGGTAAAACTTTCCACTGAAATCTCTGGTATGGTGTATCATAATTAATAGATGGAACTGAAAAGGCAAAGTGCAGCCTATCTTCAGGATGGATAGGAGTAAAGAGAAAACAATCCTTGATATCAATGGCTATAATATAATAATCTTTTGGGATAGTCATGGGATTAGGCAAACCAGGTTGAGTAGTGCCCATAATCACCATGCTTGCATTGATAGTGCAAAGGTCTTGTAACAGCCTACATTTACCTGATTTTTTCTTTATTACAAAAATAGGGGTATTCCAAGGAGATGTAGAGGGTTCTATATGATTTAAGCTTAATTGTTCTTCAACCAATTGTCAAGCCGCAGAGAGTTTTTCTGTGCTAAGGGGCCACTGAGTGACCCAAATATGATCATTCTTTTTCCATGTAATTTTTATAGGCTTAAATTTTTCAGTGGCCCCTATCCAAAATTATAACCTAGCCCCTCTTTGCCTTGCTGTTTGATTACAATAGGCTCTACTCTGCCCTGTAGGTTCTTTTCCAGACCTTTTCCCGGGATATACCCTTGATTTGTCATAATACGCAGGGGAGGGGAACATTGTTTCAAAGTTTCAGTAACTAATTTTACTCCCATTTGTTGAAGGACATCTCTTCCCCACAATATTACTGGCAATGAACTTAAAACATATGGTTGAAAGGTTCCCTGATGACCCTCCTCATCACTCCACTTCAGCACACCTGAGCTTTTTTGTAGAGAAGCAGCAAAACCAAGGCCTCAAAGGGAATTTTCTGACTTTTGTAATGACCAAGGCTTTGGCCAGGTTCTTTCTGGAATGATGGAGCAATCAGCACCTGTATCTAATAGACCCCATCCTCTCTTTTCCTTCAACATAGAACTTAATCATAGGCCTATTTTTGCAATCCTGGACCCAAAAGCAAAAATCTTTGCGCCCCAAAGATCCAAACCCTTTATCACTTCTATTTTGAGGAATGGCTCTAAAAGTTTCATGATGACTTGGGAGAAGAAGTTGAGCTATCCTGTCCCCAGGAGAGACGACAGAAATGCCCTTAGGAGAGGAGACCATGACCTTAATTTCACCAATACAATCTTGGTCAATGACTCCTGGAATCACATTTAGTCCTGAAATGAGAACTGAACTTCTACCCATAATCAACCCCACTGTGCCCCGTGGGAGAGGTCCCTTTACTCCTGTTGGTAGAACCTGAAACCCCATTTCTGGCATTAATACGAGTTGGGCGGAGGAACTGAGGTCCACTCCGGCACTTCCCGAGGTAGCTTGGGTGAGCGTGGAGACAGGTAGAAAGGATTATTGCGGGAGAGCATCTGGACCTGGGAGCCATTCAGCTCCTCCATTGCCCCGAAAATTTGAGGGCCCCTATTTCCGTTTTTTTACTCTCCCACAGGCGGCAAAGGATTAAATTTTGATTTGCACTCGTTTGTCCAATGGGGGAACGGGCACTGTCCATTACTCATATTATTGGATCTATGTGGGCAGTTCTTCCTTATATGACCTGGCTGTCTACATTGGAAACACTCCCTTTTTCTAACTCCCCCTATCAGTTAAGGGGTGATTCTCCTCTCAGGGCCGCTGCAATCACCTCTCCCATAATTACGGGCTCATTTATACTTTACACAATTTTATGTATGTGTCTAAGCGTCTCTTATTTCTCCATGGCCTAATCGCCTCCTTGCACCACTTATTAGCATTTTCATAAGCCATTTGAACTACGAAAGGCATGGCTTGTTCAGGGTCGCCAAAGATCCTTGAAGCGCCTTTAAGCAGGCGGTCCACAAATTCAGAATAGGGTTCATTTGGTCCTTGGATAATTTTCAACAAGCCGCCTTGTAATTTATTTGGCCCAGGGATCGATTT
>PVKS010021324.1:0-35442 GCA_004027875.1 Aplodontia rufa | reverse complement strand
TCCAGGGGACTTAGAATCAGCACATTATAGTGACACAGCAATATCTATGTTCATAGCAGCACAATTTACTATTGCTAGGCTATGGAAACAACCCAGATGTCCCTCACTGAAAGAATGGATCCAAAAATTGTGGTACATTTATACCATGGAATTTTACACAGCAATTAGAAACAATGATATTGCAACCTTTGAAGGTAAATGGATGGCTATGGAAGAGATCATGATGAGTAAAATCAGCTTAACCCAGAGTCTAAGGGCCGATTGTCTCCACTCATCTGTGGAGGTGGGGACTAGACCCTGGACAATGAGAAAGTTGGTCTATTAGCATGTGTTAAATCCAGATAAGATGTAATGTTGTTCAACCTAATACTTTTTTTAGAGATATAGTGGGAAGGGGAAGGGTGGGATAAGGGAGGGTAATTGGGGGGGGGCACTCCTGGGGGTAATTGCAATATCCAGAATATATACACATTTTATATTACTTTGTTAAAAACTTGTAAGGTTGTTCAAAAATAAAAAATTTTTTAAAAAAACTGAATGACATCGTCATAGAAACAGACACACAGAACCAAGAAACAGAAATAGAGCTTAGAGGCAAACCCATACATCAACAAACCAATGTATTTTCAAAAATGATGCTAAGAATTTATATTGGAGAAAGGACAACCTCTTCAATAAATGATGCTGGGAAAATTGGGCATGGGCATGCAGAAGAATGAAACTAGACCCCTTTTTCCCACCAGTTACAAAAACCAACTCCAAATGAATTAAAGACTTAATTTAAAACCGGCACCAGTGAAACTACTAGTAGAGAACCTAGGGGAAATGCTACAGAACATTGCAATTGGCAGGAAATATTTGGACAAAGCATGGGAAACAAAAGCAAAAATAGACAAATGAGATTACATCAAATTACAGAGTTCCCTCACAGCAAAGGAAACAATAACCATGGTGATGAAGTGGCAACCTACAGAGTGGGAGAAAACATTTGTATACTGCCCATCCCTATTAATACTTAAAATATATAAAGAATTCAAAAACTCAAAGGAACTCAAAAACTCAATAGAATAAAATTTGATCTAAAAATGAACAATAGGGGCTCGAACAGTGGCTCAGCAGTTATGGCATTTGCCTAGCATATGCAAGGACCCAGGATCAAACCCCAGAACCATGCACACAACAAAGTATCAAAGCAACAAAAGCCACATGAAAAACTAAATAAAACTGATTCTCTCTTTCTCTCTCTCTCTCTCTCTCTCTCACTGTCCCTCTCTCTAAAGAAAAAAGGACATTAAACCTAAATAAATATTTCTAAAAAAAAGACATACATAAGACCAACACATGAAAAAATGTTCAGTATCATTAATCACCAAGGAAATGCAAATCAAAATCATAATGAGATATTATCTGATTCCAGTAAGAGTGGTTATTATCAAAAAAATAAAAGATAATAAGTGCTAGAAAGCATGTGGAGAAAAGTCAAACCTTGCACACTGTGAGACTATAAGCTAATATACCCATTATGAAAACTGTTTGGAGTTTCCTCAAAAAAAAAAAAAGAAATACTAATTTCCTGATTTCATATTCTACCCTATTATTGTTAGTCTATAGGAATGCTCTTGATTTGTGGGTATTGAGGTTGTAGCCTGCCACTTTGCTAAGTCTGTTTATAAGCTCAAGTAGTTTTCTAGTGGAGTTTTTTGGATAGTTTGACTTCCTCTCTTCCTATTATTATCCCTTTGATTTCCTTCTCTTGCCTGATTGCTCCAGCCAGGGTCTCAAGAACTATATTGAATAAAAGTGGTGAGAGCAGACAGCCTTGTTTTGTTCTCGAGGTTAGTGGAAATGCTTTTAGCTTTTATTTGTTTAATATTATACTAACCAAGGGTTAGGCATATGTAGCCTTTACATAGTTTAGATAAGTTCCTTTGATCCCTATCTTCTCTAGAGTTTTGAGCATAAATGGGTGCAGAATTTTATCAAAGGCCTTTTCTGCATCAATTGAGATGATCATATGGTTTTGTCCTTAATTTAAATGATGAATTATATTAATTGTTTTGCATATGTTGAGCCAGCCCTGAATACCTGGAATGAAGGCCACTTGAGCATGATGAATTATCATCTTGATATGTTTTTGAATATGGTTTCCTAGAACCTTATTAAGGATTTTTGAGTCCAGGTTCATGAGGGATATTGGTCTGTAGTTTTCTTTTTCTTTTTTTTTTTATGTAGTTTTCTTTTATTGATGTGTCCTTGTTGGGTTTTCATATCAGTTATAGTTGCCTCATAAGAAGTGTTTGGGAGAGTTCCCTCTTTTTCAATTTCTTAATAAAAAATGAAAATAAAAAACAGAACTACCATATGACACCACTGAGTCTATGTATAAAGGAAATGAAATCAGTATGTCAAATAAACATCTTCACTCCCATGTTCATTGCAGAGAATCCACAATAACCAAGAAATAACAATAACCTAAGTGACCACCAATGGTTGAATAGATAAGGAAAGTGTGGTACACATACACAATGGAATACTATTCAACCACATAAAAAAATCCAGTCATCTGTGACAACATAGATAGAACTAGAGATCATTAGGCTAAGTGAAATTCTCCAGGCACCGTAAGACAAGTACTGCATAATCTCAATCACATGCGATAGAAAAACAGCTGATCTCATAGGAGTTGAGAGTAGAATGGTGGTTACTGGAGCCTGATAAGAGTAGAGGGAGAAAGGCATGGAGAAAGGTTGACCAATAGGTACCGAGTTACAGTAGATAGGAGTATGGAGTTCTGGTGTTCACAGTAGCATGACCGTACAAAACAAGCAGGTAATGTACATCTCAAAAAGCTAGAGGAAAGGATTCACCATAAAAAAGAAATGGAGATAGATAAATTTAGCCTGATTTAAACATTATACCATATAGACACATATTGAAATATCGCACAGTAACTATTTTAGTTAGTTGTCACTGGTATCAAAATATCTGACAAAAAAAAAAAAACACAGAAGAACAAAAGTTTATTTTGCTCATGGTTTCAGAGGTTCAGTCCACGGTCGGGTGACTCCATAGCTCTAGGCCCAGGGTGAGGTAGAATACCATGGCAAAGGATAGAGCTCAAGACATTACAATAGGAAGCCTAGAGAAGGACAAGATGTAAAACCCTAAGATATGCTTTGTAGACCTGCTTCCTCTAACCACACCCTACCTGCCTACAGTTACCACCCAATTAATTCACACAGTGGATTAATTCATTGATTATGTTCAAGATGTCTTAATGTAATCATTTCATCTATGAACATTCTTGCACTGTCTCACACATGAAATTTTGGGGGACACCACATACCCAACCCATAACAGTAATACATTAATATGTGTAACATATGGTATATGTAACTGTTAAGATAAATTTTGTTTTAAAAAGCCAGCTGTCTTGCCCTAAGACTCACATGTCCAAGCCAAGGATAGACTCTACCAGAGACCACATTATTGTTAAACTCCTTTCTCTTACCTGTATTGCTTCCTTTTAGACCAAATACTGCACAAAGCATGCATACCTCAGTCCTTGTCTCAGGCTCTGCTTTCAGGGATCCTACCTAAGACACTTCCTGCTAGCCATCTAATGTCCCATTTTTGCTCAATTCATCCAGAGTATATTTCTGTTGCTTATGACCAAAGAATTCTGATACTCTGGTAATCCAGAAACAAGAAGGCGTGGGAAGAGTGTTCCAGAGTTGTAACCCAAGGTTCACATGGAATAGAGAAGGTTTGATGGGAAAAGTAGGGGAAAAATAGCCATGGCAGTCTACTTCACTATTAGTTATTTTTTTTAAAGAGAGAGGGACAGTGAGAGAGAGAGAAACAATTTTTATTTAGCTTTTAATGTGACTTTAATTGCTCCGAGACATTGCTGTGTATGTGGTGCTGGGGTTTGAACTCATGTACTTGCACATGCCAGGCAAGTGCCTTAACCACTGATCCACCGCTCCAACCCACTGCTATTTTTGAAAGTGGTAATTCTTTGATTAGTTTGTATGATTTACAAGAGCCAGAACCATGGGCTGGTCACCTATCTTCCATAGCAGGTCCCACAAGCCCTTGCTCAGTAAATATGAATGGATGAATTGCACAGAGGTCAGTTCCCCAGAATAATAGCTGTCTACTAACGGACAATGTAGAAAGAGACAAATTGAAAAGGTATTAAAATGCTTTGTTTTTTTTTAACATAGCTCATTAATTATAATTAATCTTTACATAATAAAACACAGTCCATCTACAAGCATCATTTCATTTTCTCCCTATAGCAATAATGAGATGTGAGTTTTCAAAACAGCCCCATTTTACCAATGAGCCTCAGGAAGGTAGAGCCTTGCCCAAAGTAGCACAACTAAGTGTTGAACAAGAGCACCTGATCATCTGATCCAAAGCCTCTGTTCCTTTTACTGCTAAGTACAACCTCCCTAGCAGAGGGAGGTGCTCTCCAACTCCTACCCCCAACTTGGCCTCTGGTTTATCCAGGAAAGACTTTGTGCCCAAAGTTTTTGGCACCTGAGATTAAAGAGAGTAGCTAGACTGTGGTGATCAGAAAGTGTGCATGCTGCAGCCTGCCAGTTGCTTCAAAAAAGGACAAAGAGATTAATGGTGTCATGAAGGAAAGCCACAGAGGGTGCCTAAATGACCTGTAAAAGACAGCAAGGGGTGAAGCAAGCTGAGGTATATGAAGTGATGAAGGTCCCACCCCGCTCAGAACCCTCGGTGTTAGGCTTTATGTTATTCTTCTCTAATTCCTGGCATCTATTGTTTCAGCTGCAGAACGCTTCAAGTTTCTTCCCCAAGAAGAAAGCAAAGCAAATCCAACTTCTTTTCAACTATGCAGTTTCAGTCACATCTTTTAAAATATAATTAATCAGGGTAGTGTGTGGCCACTTCTGAATCAAGAGCCAAAACTTTCCTTTTAACCACTAGCTAAACATCTCCCACCCAAGGAGAGCACCCTCCTTGCTTATTCCCAATGCCAAAAAGCAGAGAACAAGAGCAGGTCATCTGTCTCAAATCTACAGGTATCATCTGGGTTCCATGTCTGGCCTTTGAGGTCCAAAAATGCATAGAATCCCACTGAGTAGCTCTTGAAAAATCCTCTGCAAATCTGTTTGGAATTGTCTGCTGGCGAGAGGATTAACATTCACACCAATGGTGTCTGATTTTCCATTCTTTAATAACATTTTCTACCTGGGGCCATTGATTTTAAGCTGTTTTACTACAGGGATGTTAAAGTTCATACAAGCTGGGAAAACAGGAGCTCCTTCTCGGGTATCACACTTCTCCTGCCTGCCCACCACCCCCTGAGGGCTCAACAGGAGCCACTCTGATCTTGCCTGGCACTGTCCTCACTTTTAGGTAGAAGATTCTTCCAAGTAGAATCTCACACACACAGAACACAAAATCATCTGCCCTGATACATTTGTCCTTTGCCCAAGAATTTTAAAGCACCTTTCCAAGAAGCAAAAAAAAAAAAAAAAAGAAATCTCCCTCCACAAATAATGTTTTGTTGGCCAATATTATAGCCAGAATAGTCTCAGTCACACATTTGCCTGTACTCTGATTTCAGGGTCAGAGAGATTAAAGGTTGCATGCCCAAATCATCCAGAGGTTCAGAAGACAAGGGTGGAGTACTTTTTTTCCTACACTCCTCTCCCTAGGTCTTAGCACAGTTGTTTTCAAATGACATTTTCTTTGAAAGCGCTTGTAATATATTCTTTTTTTTTTTAAAGAGAGGACAGTGAGAGAGAGAGAGAGAGAGAGAGAATCAATTTCTGTTGAGTTTTTCACATTGCTTTCGTTGCTCTGACACTTAGTTGTGTACATGGTTGCTGGGATTTGAACCCGTGTTCTCGCACATGCTGGACAAGCACCATAACCGCTGAGCCACCACTCCAGCCCCTGTAATATATTCTTAAAGCAATTATCTTGGTGCTAGATTTAAAATACAGAGTAATTTCACTGCTGCTTTTCTGTCCCATTTCATTTTTTAACATCTAATTTTCATTCCACAAATGAGAGTGTAAATTTGAAGATGAGTTGTCTTAATACAGAGGTGAAGGCATACTCAGAGTACGTTAATTCCAAGAAATACTGTATTTGAGGAATATTCACATGCATGTTGGTTTAGGGGATCTACAAATACTAGTGCAAAAGCCTAAAAAGAGTGACAGCTGAGTTTTTACCACCAGTGGGCCAAACAAATGGGGAGGAAGCAACTATTAGAATCCAGAAAGAGAGAAGCTTGGGTGGAGTCTGCTATATTGTGACAAATAGTGACTTTTGGTAGAAAGCCAAATGAATACATCCCTGACTCTCAACCTTCCCTTGTCCCAGATTCTCTCAAGATCTTCCCTTTAGCCAAACCCAAAAGAAACCCTGAGGACTTGGGAGCCCAGTTGATGTATCCCACACAGGTCAACCTTCCCAGACCAACAGTTTTGTTAAGTTTGGGGATTCTTAAGAATGATAACAACAAAATAATTCATGATATGTATGAGATATTACCAGTTTCTTCCTTCCAATCCTCTTAACTCCCTCTATGATGAGTATTTTATCTTTGTCTTACAGACAAGGGAACAGGGTCTCAGAGACTTTCAGTAATATATCCAGTGGGGTTACACAACTAGTAATTGCCACATCCTGGTTTAAAACTCCATTCTGTCTGCTAGCGAAGTTAAGTGTCTTCCTAGAATGTTCCTCTGTAATATAAAATGCCTATCATTAGGCTTAGTGCATAAACAGGTTCAATAAATGAGATCTAGGCAGGTGATATTATTAATATTGATAAGAAATGAGATCCTTTTTATTATGCAATCCTTGTGTGCTATGTGTTGTGCCAAGCCCTTTATATGTGTTGTCCCAGCGAACTTTCACAGCCACCAATAAATGATTCCAAGAAGGAAAACTTCCTTTGATGCTGGAAAGTTGTACAACTTTAGTTAAGGGCTGCGTGATAGCCCTGAGAATATGTCTCCCCAGTCTCCCTTTGCAGGGAATGCAATTGACCAACAGCCCCAGGAGCTACATTCAAACCTCAGTCACTACCTTTATTTCTAGGTCACACTTTACCGCAGCTAATCCAACCTAAGTCACACTTTACCGCAGCTGCTTCCAACCAAAGACTAAACACCGACATGGACACTGAAGTCAGGCCTTTTCCTGGGAGCAGGATTCCTTTGATAGGCAACTTTGGCTTGAGGACTCCCCAGTAGCATGGCGAAACTGTTCTTAGAACTGCTCTTCAGTCTAAGATATTGTCACCCAGTCTTCTTTCCTCCCTTTTCTCTTTCATTCCCTGTCAGACCTATATTATAGTCTGATGTCTTCCAAGACTTTCCCAACTCCTTCCTCATTTTTGCTCACAGACATTTCTCCTAAAACTTTCTTGCAAGTTTAATCCTGTCTTGGTGTCTGCTTCTTGGCACACCTGCTTCTTGGCAGACACTGCCAACACATACAATAGTAGTCTCAATGAAATTGGAATCTCACAATTGTACTACTCACGAATTGTACTACTCACAATTATTGAGTATCTGTTGTTCACTAAGTTGCTATAAAAATGAGAAAAGTCAATAAAGCATCTTCCTCAAGTAACTTATAATCTAGCAACACATTTTTTTTATACAAATATATTCTCTTGGCTGGTTACCTGATATATCGGAAGGAGAGACCATGCTGGGAGGTCAGACTATCCTTTTGTGTTTTAAGCTATTATCAGTGGGAATTCCATGCATGTTCCCTGGCAATGTATTTCTTTGAAAATTTAGTTCTAAATCCAATATCAAACTGTGGTTTTTTTGAATCCTAAGTGGAAATGGCTTGGCAGGAAGAAAAAAAATGAGCCAGCTGTCTTTGTCCAACAGTTTAAAATATGTATTTTCCAAGCATCCCATTCTTTCCACTGTTTTTTTATTTTTTCAACAAAGACCCCACTTCTTCCCACAAAATCTGTTTGCACTCAGGAAGTCCTACTCTCCTCTGAAATATATGAAAGGAGAAACAAAGCCATTGATCTATTTTTAAAATACCCTTTTTATTTATATAACGGACTACTGTGTGCATCCTCCCAGCTCAAAGACAGAAGAAACTTCCTCAAATTTTCTTATGTAAATATTTGACCAGTTTTCTTTTCATTCACTCATAATGAAGTTTGAGGTGTATATGAGATACACAAAGAGACACACACATGCACAGCACAGAAAGCTAATTCTAGTTGTCTTAGTTTTCAGACTTGAAACCTATCTTGAACAAACTAAAGATCCAAGAAAAGAAAGATAATTCAAATGAAAACTTGTCAAACTACTACCTGAAGGGCACAGGGAGCCTCCAAAGCTTTAATATGTCTTCTCAAATGGCAGGATTCCTCTGCTTGTACTGAAAACAGCCTGTAATATTTAAGGAAAAGGTTAACAGAGAAAGTCTGCTTTTCTAGGGGTCTCTAAATTATGTGGCCAGATGTCTTCAGTTATTATTTCTCTGGCATCTGGCTGATTCCAAGAATCCCAGCATAAATTCTGACAAGATCCCAAATATCAGTGCCAAACTATATCTCCTCAACTACTGCCACAACCAGTACCTCACCACGCATGGCCTACCAGGGGCCTCCATCAGCTGCCTGGCAGGAATCCTCACCAGGAATCATCCAGGGCATGGATTCAGCTGAGGTGCAGAGCCCTCTCTACCTTATATTTCAGATATCTCAAATAATTACCTGTATTGAAAATAATTCTTGATAGAAAGTAGAAGGAAAATGGGAGGCCGTCTGATCAATTTTATGAGCTTTATTAGGATTCAAGGAAAGTCTATTTTCAGAGTCCTATGTCCTTTTCCATAGTCTCTAACATTTCAGTGTTAGTGTGCAATCTAATTCTAATTTATATTAAATAACTGTCCTTGTCATTTTTTAATGTAGCTCCCTGAGGATAAGATTCAGAAAATTTCCTCCCCATCCATCAAGCATCTCACCCAGAGATACTAGTTTGCACTTTGCAGAAGACTCATTAAAAGAGAAGGGAAAATGGATCTCCTGGAAAAATAAATCGGTTACTTTCATCTTCAGGTGCATTGCAACTTTTTAGACAATTGATTGATCACCAAATTATTAAAAAAGAAGAATTTCAAAAACTCATATTTCTTCCAAAACATATGCATGAGTATATAAATTAAACAATATTTGTTTTTCAGTTTCCTGTACTTAAAGTATATATGCAACCACAGAACTGATAACTATTTACTTTTGCTCTAAGGATATTTATAGGGTTTTTTCCTTTTTCCTTCATAGTTCACTTTCCTTTGTTAAGCCTTCCCAGATATTTCCCTTTCAAACTAAGTCAAAAGGCCAATTCTATAAGACAGACAATGGAAATAAAATGCAAGTAGACCACTGTTTTAGTCAATTTCTTTTGCTGCTGCAACCAAAAGGCCTGACAATAACAATTTTAAGGAGGAAAGTTTATTTGGCATTCAGTTTCAGAGGTCTCAGTCTATAGATGGCCAACTCCATTCCTCAGGGACTAAGGTGAGGCAGAACATCATGTCAGGAGTGTGTGGCAGAGCAAAGGAACTGGGGACATTGTACCAGAAAGCAGAGAGATAGAGCTCCCCTCATCAAAGACAAAATATATACCCCAAAGGGCATGTTCCAATGACCCACCTCCTCCAGCCACACCCTACTTGCCTTCAGCTATCACCCAGTTAGCCCCTATTAATACACTGATTAGGTTAAAACTCTCATAACTGAATCATTTCACCTCTAAGCTTTCTTGTCTTGTCTCACACATGTGCTTTTGGGAGACACATGTTTAACCCATAACAGCAAGGATGGGTGAAGATGAGATTCCTCTGAGGAATAATTAAGCTTCAAGAGGCATTCACCAAGATTATGTGGAAAGGCATTTTAAGATGGTTAAGTGAGAATTGTCATTGGAAGTAGCTGACTTTATAACAGAAAGTTTGAATCATTCAAAATCTGAGACAGCATGGATCAAAACATACAGAAATGATTCTTACTCCACAAGCAACATTTCCCAGTTGTCTGTTTTATTTCATGCCCAGAGAAGAGTGACAAGAGAAGAGGCAGAGAGAAGAGAAGGGCACTTAAAGAAATCTTGACATGCCAACTTCTTTTCCCTTCCTTACATGCTGTCCTTGATTAAGACAACCATAATCCCCATTAAAGACAAACACATAGGGTCATTTGCTTATAAGAAGAATGTTCTCCATAACGTAAATTTACCATATGCATTTGCTGACACATTTGGTGTTTCTAATGGCCTTGAATACTGAAGAATTTTTCAATTCCAAGACAATATATAAATGGTCATATCAGCACTAAAAAGAATTTTTAGCATCTGAATATTTTAGCGATTAAGATAAACCAGAGCACATCAGTATGCTAAGCACAGACCAACAGAGAAATGACTTCCACCTTTTATAGAGTCAATCCCTACTCATTTTATTTGTAGCCTCCATCAGTCAAGCACTGGACCTAGAGTCCCAAGTATAGCAACTGGACTCATTACCCCTTAGTACTTCATAATTTAGAACAAGTCTCTTAATCTCTAAGCTTAAATTCTCCCACGTATAAAATAAGAATATTTTTATCTACATCACCTAAACAAAAGGGTTTGTGAGGCTAGATGGAGGAAATGTATGTGATAGCATTTTGTGAATTATAAATCACTGTGTAAGAGATTATGCTAAATGGATTAGATGTCAGTGGGGGCCCTTTCATGGTACTTTCCTGAGTTCTACTAACCATACCAACAGTTGGGTGGTCCTGACCTGACCATCATGTAGTCCTAGGGCAGACATTTTATTTCCTAAATATTGCAAGAGGTGGACTATGAATAAACCGAATCCAAATCAAAACTGTGTTTGCCTCGTTCCTGACAGATCTCCTGGTAATTAGCATTCCAGAGTTGTTTTCAAGTATAAAACTTAGTCAAGAAATTATAATTGCATTGCTTTAGGTCCTTAAACTAGAAGGAATTATCTGTTTCATTTATTAAATCATTTTGGAGGGTGCTTTGTAATTATATAACAAAGGTTTATGTATTTCATAAAAATATGCATAAATATTAATGTTCTTTGCTCAAGTTCTAGAAAACCGGTGTGAGAAATTTCTTAGGCTTTTTGGATTTCAGTGAGATATTTTATTCTTTTTACTAAATCATTTCAAATGAATGTTCTATGTCAGTGTTGTACCTTATATATCCTGCCAGTCAATAGCTAGACTACATTGGCATTCATCCAGATTCTCATTTTTATATAAATGGTTTTAAAACACATTCTCTATATTACACCCTAATCTCATCCTGGCCCAGCAAAATGCACATTACTCAATATAATGCAAATAATATTATGATGAGAAAAAGTTACCAAGAAGTCCAAATGGTGTTATAAAGACTTACTATAAAATCCATATGCTCACTCTGAAAATGTTCCAAATAAGCACTAGAAAATGACAATTTAATGTGGTATTGAAAAGGTCAGATCAAGAGGCAGGAAGGCTCATGAAACCAAAGCATATGCAAAAGAAATAGCTGAAAGAGTATCATGACTCTTTCGTGAAGAACTCTATGTAACATAAGAGTTCTGTGTAACCAAGGCCCAAATTTCTAACCTTGAACTTAATATACCTCTGTTCATATCAGAGAGAAAATGTTTTATTAGAAACTTTAGAAAAGTAAATTTGTGTGATTCACTAATTTAAATCAATAGAAATTTTGCTACAAAATGTCTGCCTTGGAATTAATAAATGTGAACACCTTGATCTTAAATATGCACATGTAGCAAGACATCATGTCCATTTACCATTTAATTCAGCTAGTCTGATGAGAATTCTCTGTGCATGATACTTGAATATGTTTTCTATAGCTTGCTTCTGCTTTTCTTTTATTAGAGTAATGTTTCAGCCATGGTTATTAATTTATATATTTCCACCATGCTTTTTCAAGATTGACCTCTTAAATATTTTTTTCTTTATTTAAGTATATCTTTTAAATATGCATCTTCTAAAGAAGGCTTGAAGGATTTGACAAGGCCTCATAATTATTGAAATTTATATTCTACTTCAATATTCTCCCCCTATTGTATCACATTCCCATATTCCAGATGGAGAAATTGAGGCAGAAAGAGGAGAAGCTTGAGAATATTCAATGACTGAGAATATTCAGTGATTAAATCCAGCAACAGAACACATGTTTCCAAATTCTTTTTCCTATAACAGCTTTTTTGGAGCTGCCTTAGAAGCCTTTGCTCTGGGCATGATCAGTTCTGACAAACAACTAACTGCTTTTAAAAACAAGAAATTGACTGCTGGAATTCACTCTAATTGGCATGAGTGGAATCAAAAAGCAATAGGACTAAATAATCTTGGCTTGAACTGCATGACATTTCTTACAGTAAAACTCTAAAACACAAACATTCAACTGTTCAGCAGAAAAAAAAGTAAAACTTCAGCATGTCTCTCAATCCAATATAAATCAAAATAAACAATAATAGAGTCATGACATGCTTCCAAACTGGCCTGAATGAAGAAAATCACTAAGCTACAATATAAAATAATGGAAGAGAAGCTCTCTCCTTGCAAGTGAGCAAAGAACCCCAGATAACATGGGCTTCCCCTTCTAGCATTCCCACCAGGAGGGTAGTTATCTGACTAATCTGAAATGGAGGCTGCTGCCTCATGTAGAGTCCAGAAGGAAATTACAGCCAACCTCCAAACTCTCTTAAGATGAGAATGAGTTTTAAAAAGTATTTAACCAGAAATTTTCTGTACTGAAAAAAAGCATAACAATAATTTTTTAAAGGACCACAAAAATAATAGGAAGAAACTAGGATTATCCAGTGTTCTTCTGCCATAGAATGAACACTTGGAACAAAACCCAGAAAAGATTGAATTTTGAGGATTCTTTGGTTTGTGGCTACTGCAAAAAATCCCTAGTTTTTTATTCAAAAGTTACTTATTAATTCTTATGGCCACATTGATAGAATATGCACTCAAGAATTGGCATTTTTATCACATTGCTATACTCCAGTGATGAATTTGCTGAAAAAGAAATTAGGAAAACCATTCCGTTCACATTAGCCTCAAAAAAAAAAATACTTGTAAATCAATCTAGGAAAAGAGGTGAAGGACCTCTACAATGAAAACTATAGAACACCAAAGAAAGAAATTGAATAAGACCTTAGAAGATGGAAAGTCCTCCCATGTTCTTTGATAGGGAGAATTAATGTTGTCAAGAAAGCAATATTGGGACTGGAGCAGTGGCTTGGCAGTTATGGCATTTGCCCAGCATGCGTGAGTACGCAGGTTCAAACCCCAGGACCACGTACACAACTAAGTATCAGAGCAACAAAGTCCACATGAAAAACTAAATAAAAATTGATTCCGTCTCTCTCTTTCTCTAACTTTCCCTCTCTCTTTAAAAAAAAAAAGAAAGAAAACAATATTACCAAAAGTGCTACACAGATTCAATGCAGTCCTCATCAAAATTCCAATGGCATTCTTTACAGAATTAGAAAAAGCAGTTTTGAAATTCATTTGTAAAAATAAGAGATCCAGAATACCCAAAGCAATTTTAAGTCAGGAAAAAAAAAAAACAATGCAAAGCTTCACAATATTGGAGCTCAAATTATACTACAGAGCTATAGTAACAAAACCAGCATGGTATAGGCATGAAGACCCGTGTAACAGAATAGAAAACAAAGAGACAAACCCACATAAATACAGTTATATGATGCTAGACAAAAGTGCCAAAAACATTTATTAGAGAAAAGAAAGCTCCTTAAAAAATGGTGTTGGGGAAACTGGAAATCCACATACAGAAGAAAGAATTTTAATTCCCCCTTTCTCACCATGCACAAAAGTCTCCTCAAAGTGGATCAGAGACCTAGGAATTCAACCAGAAATCTTGCAAATGCTAGTTGAAAATGTAGGCCGACCTTTCCCACATATCAGCTCAGAAACTGACTTCCTAACAAGACTCGTAAAGCATCAGAAATAAAACTAAAAATTAATAAATGGGATGCCATCAAATTAAAAATCTTCAGCACTGCAATAGAAACAATTAAGAATATGAAGAGAGAACCTACAGAATGGGATATCTTTGTCACTGGCTTCTCAGACAGGGCATTAATATTCAGTATATACAAAGAACTCAAAAAAAACTTAACAACAACAACAAAAATAACCCAATCAAAAGAACTAGAGATGCTTCTCAAAACTAAAAACATGAATAGTCAACAAATATATGAAAAATATTCAACATCTCTAGCAATTAGGGAAATTCAAATCAAGACTACATTGAGATTTCATCTCACTCCAGTCAGAATGGCAATTATCAAAAATACAAATAATAGCTGGGTGTGATAATAAACACCTGTAAAATCCAGCAACCTAGGAGACTGAGGCAGGAGGATCACAGATTCGAAGCCAGCCTCAGTAACATAGTGAAGCCCTAAGGAACTTAGCAAGACCCTGTCTCAAAATAAATTTTAAAAAAAGAAAAGGGGGTGGAGCTGGGGATGTAACTCCGTGGCTAAGCACCCCTGGGTTCAACCCCCAGTGAGGATAATTGTTGATGATGGTGATAATGATGATGATGATGATGATACAAATAATAATAATAAATGTTGGCAAGGATGTGCAGAAAAAAGTACACTCATACGTTGTTGGTGTTACTACAAATTAGTGCAAATACTATGGAAAGCAATATGAAGATTCCTCAAAAATTAGGAAAGGAATCACCATATGACCCAGCTATCCCACTCCTCAATGTATATCCAAAAGTTTTTAAATCAGCATACCACAATGATGCAGCTACATCAATGTCTATAGCAACATAATTCAGAATAACCAAGCTATGAAGCCAATCTAGGTACCTTTTTACAGATGAATGGATAAAGAAAATGTGATATGTATATATGACAGAGCATCACTCAACCATAAAAAAAAATGACTTTATGGCATCTGCCAGGAAATGGATGAAAGTGGAGACAATCATGGTAAGTGAAATGAGCCAGTCTCAAAAATTCAAAAGGCAAATGTTTTCACTGACATGATGTGGAAGTTCATCCAAAATAGCAGGGGCCAGTAATTTAAAGGAAGAAAGAAAGAAAGAAAGAAAGAAAGAAAGAAAGAAAGAAAGAAAGAAAAGAAAAAGTGAAAAATTTCATCAACAAAAAGGTACGATCAGTAGAGAAAACAAAGAGGTCTAAGGAGGAAGAAGAAGGGAAGGGAAGGGCCTGAGTATGTGCATGTGCATGCATGGGTGTGGCACAGTGGGTCCTGGCATCCGGTGTTCCTCTGGACACTAATATTTTCTAAAAGTAAATTATAAATATATTGAAGAGGGATCAGTGGAGCAGCAGTAGCAGATGGGGGTGGGAGAGTGCTAAGGACAGAATTGGAGGGGGTTGTGTTTCATGCTTTCTTGATTATGTCAGGGTATATCCTAGTGTTGTATACAACAAAAAAAATAAATTAAAAATTGGAATATTTTTAGTTCCAAAATTAAAAGACTGTTTCTGTCTCAAAAAATTAGATAAAAGACAAACATCAACTATTGTAAATCAGCAAAAATAATACCACTAGAAATAAAAACCCTAACTGGCTAGCCCAGACACTACTCCTGTTCTTTCAACAATCTTCATCACAACATAGATATATTTTATGTGTACCTTATAATGTATTTCATGGCAAGTTTTTCCTCATTTGAGGACTTACTTTGAAAATGTTGTGAATGACAAAGTATCTTTTGAATCATGGAAGAATCTATAGCAGATTAAGTTATGCAAAAGCAAATTTTATATAGCTCTGAGACCTAAATCTAACTTGAAAGCCATTCAAAGAAAAATTTTGTTCATATATACTCATATTCTGTTACAAATACATTACTTTGTGAAAAGAAACTACATAAAGGTCACAGAATCATTAATTTAATAAGGTGGAAGAATTTGGAGATCACCTACTTCAATTCTTTCAGTAGAAAATGAGGCTGGATCAATGAGCCAAATCCTAACCTTCAACACAGAAGTCTCAAATAGAAAATAAATCTATTAGCAAGTTGCTAATGACTTTTAAGAACTATATTGCAGGATCTTGCTCTTCTATTAAAGGCATGTTCCAACCCTTTCTCACTAAGTTCAAAAGAAATCAGATTTGACATCCTGCAACTCATTCCCTAAATATCAGAAGCCATGTGTACACATAGCAGATTCTTTATAACTGTGATTTTCATACACTTTTTTCTATTTTATTATCCCTTACGGTATATGTATATAGATATGTTTTTAAAGGCATGTATGGGAAGGGGAAGTGGGTGTGTGTGTGTGTGTGTGTGTGTGTAAGGACTATCATGGGGTCAGAAGAAGCATGGGCAAATACCTCTCTGTAGCATTTAAAGATAACAAGAATCAATATTAGTGGCTACATGTGATGAATTTTCACTGTTGAAAATCCTTAGATTTTTTTAATTGTTATAGTGAATGTAATATAAATAACACCAATTGATTGTGCTTTCCTCTTCCAGAGAGAGTATACAGAAATCATGAACATGAGCCAATATGCTATAATGTGCCAGGTGAAGGAATCTTCCTTCACCCTAAGAAGAGATTACATTTGATAACTAATCTTTTATGCCAAATAAATTCAAATTGTAAAGGTCCGTATGTCAGTAAATTTGAGGAGCAAAAATAGTATGGTTCCTGCAAATCTTTGGAACCCAAATAAAATGTTGTCTGTTAAGAAATTGGAGAATGCTCAAACTCAGAAGCACCTTATTCAACATCCTCATGTCAAAAATGGCGTGAGGCCTGGGGACTTGAAGTGGTTGTGGTTTACCCATTGTAACAGATGATGGAGTACAGAGTGACTACAACTTTGAAGACCAACTTCCTGGAGTTCTCTGGCGGTTCTTTCAACTGGTGGACTAATTCAATGGCAGAGCATTAAGCAAGGTGGTTTATTGTGGACCTTGCTGAAATTAGAATACTGCCTAGGTGTTTACTCACAATTCTTTTTTCACCTGTGATTTACCTGGTTTATTTTATAAACCCAAACTTCACCCTCTCTAGACTATTACTTCTTAAAATAAATTTTTATTCCCTGAACTCTATAGCCCTGATCTCAAAACAAAAGTCCTATCTGTATTTTAAGCTATATTTAAATGTTATCTCCTCCATGTTGGCTTCCTGCAGTCATAAAGGAAGTCTTCCAAGACATTGGAGTATCTCATCTCTCCCTCTTATTCAGCATTTGCTGCATACTTCTTCACATTGGTGTTATTTATATATGCATTTTACCTTCCTCACCACATCTAAAGCACAGATTTTTAAATCACAACAGCATCTCTCCCTCAGCTTCCACAAGAACAGCACTTGTCTTTTGGGAACCCCATTAGTCCTTTGGAGGGAGGGAGGTCACAGTTCCATCAACTAGTATTCGTTAGCTCTCTGCTTTAACTAAGAGAAACTAGTGAAGAGAATAGATTAAAATCTCTTGATGCCTCCTCTGAACAGAAAGTTCAGATTATTATTTATAGTGAATTATTCATGGATCTGGATTCTGTACCAAATTAAGCCCTGATTCTCTAAGATTATGTTTGGCTGTTTGTTTTTTAAAACTTTCATTGTGTGTATTCATATTTGTATCTACAAATATAATTTTTAGGAAAAATATATATTAAAAGAACTTAATGTCATGTCTGACATATCAACTATAAAGTTGATATGCAAAACATATATAGCTACACTGCATCCTGAAAATCTCTCTAAAGGAATACTATAACACTAGTACATTCTTTTTAAAAGCTGAATGCTATTCCAGGGCATAAAAAACCCACTTTATATTAATCACATCCCTGTTAAGGATATTTGCCTTGTTCTTGTTTTTTTGTCATTACAAAGAAAGCAACAATAAATAGTCTTATACTCTTAATTCTACTATAACATAATATATTAATCTCTAAAACTTAAAATGCTATGCTAAGCTGTGCAATAAAAAATACAGAGTTTCTGGGGAAAACGGAGTTAGGGAAAACAGCTTTCAGAAACCCAGAAAAGCAACATGTTTATATATGTGTGTGTGTATAAAATCGCCAACACAAATCTTCATCTGTCCGACGTTTATGCTACTACTCATTGTGCTCAGCCTCATAGGCAGGGAACGGCAGTGATGTGGGAGGTCATGGTTCCCCAAATGAATATCGTTTCATGCAGTTCCATCAACTAGTATTCGTTAGCTCTCTGCTTTAACTAAGAGAAACTAGTGAAGAGAATAGATTAAAATCTCTTGATTCCTCCTCTGAACAGAAAGTTCAGATTATTATGATTATTATAGGAAGCATGAATTTCAAAATTCTGTGGTATAGGCAATCTGACCAGTTATCCAGATTAGTCCTCCTCATTCAACTTGGTGAGTAAACTACTATAGTCAGAGACTCTTGAGACCCACCAGTCCTGCTACTCTTGTTTGCCAACCAAAGAAAATTCTTCACCCAATTAATGAAAGGAGCCATACTATTTCAAATAAAGAAACCCAAGTGAGGTGAGTTTTGAACTTTATTAAAGTCATAAATTACCTAGCTATAAAAATATAAAATATTATAAATATAAATATCCTACTAACCAACCCAGAGCCAATTGTCTACTGTAATGAAAACTGGCAATCTGGCCTAGCATTGTCTTTGGATTTTAACAAACCCAAGTTCAAATCCCAACTCTGCTAGCAAGTAGCTTTGTTTTCTTTTATGTTTATATATAACAGCTTTATAGCTATACATAGTAGATGGGTTCATCCTAACAAAATCATACATGCATAGAATTGTATTTCCATTCACAATCCCCTTTTCCTCCCCTTCTCCTCCTCCTCTCCTTCTTCACCCCCATTCTCCTTTCTCTACTCTGCTAGACTTCCTTTAGCTCACTCATTTATTTATATTTAACCAGTTCTTTTTTCTTAGACATAAAGTGAAATTCCCTGTGGTATACTTATAGTAGTTTTTCTTTTCCATGGCCAAGTTGTTAACTTCTCTAAACTTCTGTTGCCTCTTGCATAAGATACATGTAATATTGCTACCTACTTCACAGAATTGAAATAAGGATTATTTTGCAAATACATGAGCAAATAGCACAATACTTGGCTCTGAGGAAATCCTCAATAAATTATGTCTATACTAATTAATATTTTGTGTAATAATTATTGCTTGCATTAATATTCTGGAAGCAATCTTCCTTCTCAGTGTTCTTGGGTTGTGAGAGTGTAGCCTAACAGAAGCAAACGTTGCTTTCTTAGTGTTTCAAATTGTGGCCCTCCAGAGGACCAGCAACCCAACTGTATTTATTTAATGTGGTTTGTTCTGTGCCATATGCGTGTGGGCCTTTAATAAATGCTGTTTGATGATAATGATGAGTTCCTGGAGGAACTCTGTGTTCGGCAGAGTCACTCCATTATGCTTGGCCTAGCTTTCCACTACTCAACTCCAGGAATGCTCTTGTGAGCTGTACAGAAACTTCTGAAATTTCCATTTGAGGTGGAGTACTGCTGCCAGCAAGCCTCTCGAAGGGAGTCATTAACCCTCACCCTTTTTTCTTGTGACTCTTTCCAAACTGACCCTCAGAGGGCTTTCTCAGCAGGCTGCCCTAGAGTCCTCAGCATTCCATAGCACTGCTATCTGCTCTCCTGACTCTGCAGTCCTGAGAAAGCCATGGAGAACAGCGGCAGCCCGGTAGGCCACTCCCAAAGTCCACAGAGAAGCTTATTACAACTTCACCCAGAGGAAAGACAAAACCAAGGGCTCACTGTCTGCAGTGTCTAATTGAAACAAAATGAGCTTACCATTCCAGGGACTAAAATAGAGTTTAAGCTCTGGAAATGTTTGCATTAAAAACAATAATATATTAAAACACCAAGCCTGAAAACTAAGATCAAAGCAAGATGTTTTTCTGCCATAACTTATATTAAAGTGACTGTTAATATGAAGGGCTTTTCACCCACTGGGCATCAAGACTTTAAAAAAATCCCAAGCTCTTTTCCATAATTAGTTCACTTTCCAATTCTGGACAGATCTTTCACCTGAGTTTTCTCTTGATATATTCTCCCCTGATATAATTTTATATTTATCAACTGTCTTTGAATTACAAGTCTCTTGTTTCAGATGTGACCCTTACCCCATTTTCAGAAGATAAAGGATTCCTTCTTGGTTGAAATATTAACTATGTCACTGACAAAACTTCTACCCTCTTGTTCAAGGGATATTGTGGGAAAAGACCCCTCAAGACCACTGGTACAACTTTCCAAGTAGGGTTCCTCAGAGAAAGTGCTGTAAATCAGCAATGTTTCTTTTCATAATACCTGATTTCTCTGAACACGCAGAGAGCTGTGTTGCTTTGCCAGGTCAAGAGAGAGTCCTGTTTAAGAGGGGTGACCTGGACTTTCATTAACATTATGAGTTTTGCAGACAGTCTGTCTATGCAGGCTTAGACCTGATGTCCACAGTTCATTGAAACTACTGCCTAAAACAGCAGAGAAGAGTGAATGGAGAGTGAAGAGAGCAGAAAGGCATCAGATCACATTGGAAAACAACAACAAGATTATCAGCTTCATATTGTGAGTCACAAAAATGAGTGATCTTGTTTTATTTTACCTAAGTTGATGTGTTTACTGTTGCACTCTAAAGCACCATTTGCTCTTTGATCAATCATTTCATCACATTTTTATTCATCCACAGATATTTTGCAACAATATTCCAGAGATTTTTTTTTTCTTTTTGCATTGTGGACAAGTCTGTTGTTACTGGCAACATGTGTAGGAACTAGTCCTGGTGACCTCCCTGTGAACCCACCAAAAAGTCAAAATTTGCAATTTCTTGTTCAGTGTAAAACTGAGCTTTGACCTTGAGGACTTTGTTGTGGTGGCCTTCCCTAGGAAATCAAAGAGACTGGTCATTTCCCAAGTCTCCAAAAGCAGCTCTGTTGTGAGCATCTCTCAGGGGCCTTTGAGTAAGAATCTTTCAATTTGATGGTTCAAATTTTCATTGGTATACAGAAGCTGTAATCTAAATTGTAAGTCTTTCAGCAGTGATGGCAAGACAAAATGAAGAAGAAAAGTGGAAACTGTTATTTTTGTGTAAAGTAAAAGAATTCAAAAAATATTAGGAGTCCAAGCTGCATTACCATGTCAGTCTTTTGCTCTTTCTGGAACGTCTCATTTCTTTGGTCGAGTCCCTTCCATTGTTCTTGCTGGCTCTTCGCATGTAGAGAGCAAATACTTCCTCTGCCAGTTACAATGGAATTTATACACCTCAACTGAGAACATTCTGTAGGTTGGCCTTTATTCCGATTTCCTTGGATGCCCTTCCTGTCAGCCTTGTTTTCCTTGTGTCTCAGTTATAAGCCCTCAGTAGGAAATTAGGTAGTGCTAGTTGACACAACACCCAGATGTTGACATAACTTTTCTCACGAGCAGTTCTCCTTGTCAAAAACAGTTATGTGTGTTATCAAATATCCGAAACCCAGCAGATAGATCATCTTTATGATACACTTCAGTGAGATGCTCAATTTGTAGGTGTACTCATCCATATCCTTCTCTGTTTATTTGCCCAACCCATGGGGACCACTTCTCTCCCTTAAAACCACATTTCTTTGTGAATATTTATTGAATGAGTATACATTATATGCCAAAACCATCTATAAAAAAACAAAGTATAAATGATGAACAGTACTGGAAAATACACTACAGCATTATTATAAAAATTTCATGTCTCAGACAACAAAATTGAGAACCAGAGAAATAAAATAATATTTTCAAGTCATCCCCCAACATCATGATGAGACTAGAATAAAAAAAGCAGTTCTTATCACATGGACTGCTGGGCCTTCACATGTTCATGGGGCTTCCAATTTAGTTGCAATGATAATCTGAATTACTTAATATCACAACTCTAAAATATTTCCATATAAAGTTACAGGGTCACCTGTAGAGAATTCTTATTTGAAAATGCCTGTGGATAGCTTATCTTCTTAAAATTTTCCACCAAAACAAAGTCTGGAGAGAAAGCTAATGAGTTCTCTTATTCTTTCCATCATCCAAATTCTCACTGACCTCATAAGTGGTGGAAAATCTTCCCTTTCAACAGTTGCAGGAGTTATAAAGTAACAGACAAATCAGCAGTGCTCTCAATGAATGCAGAACTGTGTATGTCACGAAGTCTGTGAGGGAGAAGCCTTAGAATTACAGGTAAGAACTGAGATGGGTGCACTCATTCTGATCAGTAGCAATTAATGAACTGTGTAGTTTTGTCCAAATCTTTTATGGAAACTAATCCATTCACTACTAAACACATGCCTCAAGTATGGTCCAGAGTGCCTCCAAAGTGTGTGTGAATGTTTGCATACAAATGTGTGTGTATGTGTGAGCATTTCATTCACACAACTTCCCCTTAGAATTTGTAAACTAACTACAATGTGCAGAGTGAAGGTATTTAGAGAAGAGATGAGAAGCAGAGTCCCTGTATTAGACATTGTTATGGTTTGGATTGTTAATGCCCCCTGGAAAAACTCACATATTAGGCAATGCAGGAATGTTTAAAGGTGAAATGGTTAACCTCTTCAGTGGGTTAATCCATTGTACAGATTAATAATTTCAGTGGATCTGGGGGTAGTAGCTATAAGCAGGTGATGCATGGCTGAAGAAGGAAGGCTAAAGGAGTGTGACCCTGTTCTGTGTCTTGTCCCTGGCTTCCCTCTCTCTTTCTCTCCCCGCCCCCTTCTCTCTCCTGTCCAGCTGCTAAAAGCTGAGCATCCAAGCAGCCTTCCTCCTCCAAGTCCTTCCACCATGGTGTTCTGCCTCATTTCAGGCCCAGAGCACTGAAGTATACCTACCATGGACTGAACCTCTGAGACTATGAGCCCAAAATAAACTGTTCCACCTCTAAGTGGTTCTTATCAAGTATTTCAATTACAGAAACTCAAAGCTGACAACACAGGAGCTATCTTGATGAGCCCACAAACTTGCTTCATCTAGGCATTCCATTTTTTTGGAATGCCTAGATGAATTCAATACCTGATTCCAGGTATTGAAAGAAGACATATATTAAAAACAGTCCCTACTTCAAATTTTTTTTCTTTCAATTCTTATTCTATGCTGAGATCCATTCTTGCTTCTGGTTTGTGGGGGGCCACTTTTTCAGATCTGTTGAGTCAAATTCTTAACTTCTTTCAGTACAGACCCTTGACAAACTAATGCTGTATTTTATGATACTGCCTTGATCCTTGGGTCCTGCAAGGTTTTCAGTTCCTAGGCCAGAGTAACAGCTCTTTCTTTCTTTTTTCTTTCTTTTTCTCCAGTACTGGAGATTGAATCCAAGGGTGCTTCACCAATGAGCTACATCCCCAGCCTTTTTAAAAATTACTTTTATTTTTATTTGGAGAAAGAATTTCACTAAGTTGCTGAGGCTGGCATCAAACTTGTGACCCTCCTTCCTCAGCCTCTCAAGTAGCTGGGATTGCAGGTGTAAGCCACTGCACCCAGAACTGCAGTCCAATTTCTTAATGGCTTTAACTCAAGATATATGCTTGCTGTTCCTCGACTTGACCTGTGTTAGCCTTGATGTATTAATGCTAGCACCTTCATGACTTTCCAATCAAATCTTCTATTGTTGATGTTTGGTAAAGTGAATCATCTTGATAAACAGAAGATATGCATATGGAGTTTGAAAGAATATCAAACTGTAGATAAGGTCTTTTTAGATACCACCATGATCAAGAATAATTCATTAAGACCTTTAAATTAGCAGAGCATACTTAATTCTGTCTTTCAAAGAATCCAAATTTTTTTAACATGTTGAACATTTTGTCAGACAACTCAAATATCATTAAAACAAACTCACCTAAGGAATTTGATCTAAAAATATTTTCCTTTTCATATATATGGGATTTGTACAATGCAGATAAACCTCTTGCACTCTATTTGTTCAATTCCAGATTCTCACACTAAGGATCCTGGACCAATGACAGCCTTTCATTCATTGATTAAAGACTAAAATACCCCATGGCCTCATACAAACTAAAGAGCAGTCATTTGTATATGTTCAGATAATTTTCAATACTAAAAGTTGATCCCTTTTTTTGGCAAAACCTGATTAAGGCAACACTAATTTTTATGTTCAAGCTAACTGAGATTTTATAACATAAAAGAAATAGAAATCCATTAAAAACCTAATTGTGAAATGACTTTTGTATGTTGAAAAACTGAGTATCAGTTCCTTAAAATACGCCTACACTTAGAGAACACAGTTAAACCTATGTGTATCAGTAACTGTACTTGATCAAGTAATTTAAGTATTTAAATCTAAGTACCCTTTTTTGTTCATTAGGGATGGCAAGTGTCCATCTAAATGACTCAAAGTCCCTTCCATGAGAGAAAGGTTATTTGATTATGTGACTTCTGTAACACGATTTGTGTATCACCTAAATATTAATCCTATCCTCTGACAATTTAAAAAAAAAGCATAAGCACAAAATAAAATCTTATATGACCTCTCCAGTGTGCTAAAAGCCTGTGTTTCTCATCGACTCTAAAAGGAGTTCTGCAGATGTGAGAGGAAGAACATAAATAGTGCACACTTCTGCAAAGGGAAACTGAACGACTGGGAACCAGCCAGCTGCACCCAGGGTGACTTCACCTCAGCTGGCATTCAAACCAGCTATGCCACAGTCTCTGACCCAATATTAGTTGCAGGCAATATATTTGGAGACTCAAGGAATGATACTTATTTGACTGAAGGAAATTAAAGACAGAGATACCAGAACTAATTTGCAAGTCACTGGAAGCTATAGGAAATTTCCCAAAACAGAAATATTTGCCAGGTATTTTTGTTTGTTTGTTTTATTTCATTTTGAACTAATACTCTGTTGGGTGTCCACCATGTATCAAACAGCAATAGACTCTCAAAGTAGCAGGATATAGAAAGCAAAGCTCTTGACTTCAGCTCTGTTGAAGAGAGAAGGTGTACATTAACAGATGAGTACAATTCAGTATGGGTTGACCCACAAGTGACTGATACAACATTCTCCAAGAATTTCAAGTAGATATTTGGGTGGTCAACACCAGTCTGTTAACATGGATCACATAGACATAATGTACATACACACACACACACACACACACACACACACACTTGTTGAAAACCAGAAAATATGATCCTGGCAACTAAACAATAAAACAATAATCAACTGAAGAAACTTGGTGACAATTTAATGAAGTTTGTAATTATAACTCTAGTAAACTTAATTTATGCCATTAAAGAAAGTGTCGATATTTGGTGTTCTAGGAGAGATGAGTAAATCTGGTTTAAATAGTGAGATAATTCATATGTATCATCCTATTAAGTGAATTATTTCTTGGAAACAATAAATAAAGGCAAGATGAATGACTGTGCCAACATACCGTGCTTAGAATTTCTGACAATCTTGCTTACTACTTTCTAATTTTCATTCTTTTCATCTAAATAGTTTTTAATGGAGGCCCTAGTATCTTCAGTAAAAATTAGAAAATACAGATAAACCTGAGTTTCCATGTGCAGATTAAGCTTCCTTACAAGATTGACCACATGCATGTTACTCTTCTCTCTCCCAACATGCACTAAAAGGTCAGTAGAGAAATATGAAGGTGTAGATCCTAGAGAACAAAAAGAAAATATGTAAGCAAAAAATACCGTATGAGAGATTGCAGCAACTTTTTGTAAAATTGATGCAATAGTCATAAATAATGTAGGACTACAATCTAAAGTGCCCAAAAAGTGTTTGCTAGATCAGGTACTTTGGAAGCAGAACCTGAAATAGAGATCCATGCATAAATGATGTAGTGATGAAGTGCTCTCAGGAAAAACTTGTAGGAAAATGAGGGAAGCAGAATATAGCAGAAAAGACTATGTGAAACTGTGATTTTAGAGGAAGTTTAACCTCAGCCTGATCTTGCAGAGAGCTCTAGAGAATAAATTGCCCCCCAAATCCCTTCCAGATGGAAGGAGGCTAGGAATCAATCATCCAGCGGTCACGGGGCTGCTCCAGGCAAAGGGAGGGAGATGTAATGTCCCATGCATACCTGGGTAAAGAGTTTCTCCTTAGCCAAGGACAATCTTTCAAACAAGTGAGCAGCAAAGAGCCACTAGCAGCCAGAATCTCCAGCAGTAGGGGCCTAGGCACATACCTCCAGGAAAGGTGATCCTGGTACTGATGGTACCCAAAGCGTCTTCTCTAGTGCACCCTTGCACAGCTTAGTTCACTTGCTTTTCACATGAAATTCATTCTATCAGTTCACTGTTTTCATGATTTCCATTAAAATTTGTAGAAGTTAGCGGGATGAGCTACTGCCCTGTTGCTGAGATTGGTTCCAAGGTTATAACTGACCACATCTTTCTCTGTTCCACCCTTTTTAGATTTTCCTCTTTTTCTGCTAGCATTTTTGATGATCTAGGTGATCCATCTAGTGGAATGACTCAGGACCTTATCCTTGAGTGGTCAAAGCCCCTGGTTAGTAAGGCTTTATTATCTCACTCACCGTTTCACAGCTAATATAGGGCATGGAAATACCAAGAGATGTCCTAGTAGATCATCTGAGTGCCAAACACAATCCTTCCTCCCCCTATCACATAGCAGCAACTTTATCACCTCAGTGATAAGCAGTCACAATTATCCCTAGAAAAATGGCACTTCCTTTCTTGTCCACTTGTGTGCTAGAATAGGGAGTGCAGTCATAGTTTTAAGTTAAGTGGAACTCTTCTGATGTTACAACGTGAAATATTTTCCCTTCTAGGAACCAGATCTCCAGATCCACAGAGCCTAGAGCTGTGTAGTTGAGTAATTGTACTATATACATACATTTATATGTGGATATATATATATATAACAATTATATTCATATAGCCTACCTACTGGGAACAATGCAACATTTAATGATCATTGATTTCAGGAAAATATTGTATCCTCAAGAATGCCAATCATTTTCAGGTGTCAATGAGTCCCTCAACGGCACCATCAAAAGGTCTTTCCAATGTTCTATCAAGCAAAGTGTGTCCAGAAAAGTCTGCAGGTGTAAGTCATTAGCAAGTAACATGCCCTCAAGCCAGGAAATGTGTGCACCAACCTAGTAAAGGGAATTTGGCGGTGCACCAAAAGGGCCTGCTGTAGGAAGATCAACAAGAATTGAAAATTGAGCTGATTCATATTTCAAAATCCCCAAATGGCTGAGCATTTCAAGGAATAGAGGTAATATAAGAAACAAAAACAAATCATCAGGAAAGTTTATATTTTCAAATGGGTATGAAAGAAATAGCATTAAATTAGAAAGGGTAGTTTGAAAAAGAAACAATTCAAAATAATAAATTACTCAGTAGAAAAATGTATTATAATATGAAGTTTTCATGAGGGATTAGTAGATAAGTCAAGGATATCTCTCCAACGTACAATAAAAATAATTTAGAAAGAAAAATAGAAGAGAAGGGGGAATATAAGTTCAGAATATTCTAACATTAGACAGGAGCTCCAGAAACACATGAGAGAAGAAATGGGGAAAGAAAATTATTAGTAAAATCATTCCAGAAAATTTCCTCAGTTAAACATGCCTCTACACAGACAATCCACAAAACATGTACACCATGAAAGACCTCTAAAGCATACATCATAACAAATATCTAAAAGAACCCAGAATAAAGAGTGCAAAGTTTCCAGGAAAGGAAACTCATGTACAAAAGAATTAGAATTATATTTGGACCCTGACAGCCTGTTTGGAAGTTCTAGCAGGGGAATGCAGCTACTCATATACCTTTGACAGAAGAACTGTCCTCCTCTATCAGGGAAGATTATCCTCTATGACCAAGTGCACACAGCTTCATGAAGCATGAAGCAGGAAGGGAACCTAGCCAGTCAGATCAGCTGAATCAAAAAGAAACCCTGTCGATCAAAGGAGTGACTTTTATCCCAACTAGATCACCCTCATGTCCTAGAACCATATTTGGGAAAGTAAGCTATGATATTCATTTCCAGATTGGTAATTAATGTTCCCTATACTTCCTTTATATCATAATTTTGAATAAATATAATATATGATGTTAGAAATCCTTATTTATATAAATTCCTCTGTCTTGAGTAGCTGTTTCTCTGTCATTCTTACTGTTAACCATCTGCCTTTTGGATGGCAATAGTATCTTCCCTTTTCAACATTAGTCTCCTAGTACTACATCATCACTATCCATTGATCATCCCTATTAATGCAACCCACTCTTAGTTTCATAGTGAACTTTTCAGAAATCTGGCTTTGATACGTGCACTCTCTTGCTACTTGAATTTGGAGAAATTCCATTGCTTATTAGCACCTCCATCAAGGGTGTTGAATGGGAGAGAGGAGGGAAAACTCAGACCCATGTAACATTCTGTTGAGAATCATAAAATCTTAAAATTGGAAGTAATCTCCAAGGTAATTGTTTCCACTCAATACTGGAATCACCTCTACTCCATCTCTAACATATTAACCAGAGCCAGATTCTGCCTGAGCTCTTTGAACTGTAACAGATCCAATGTCTAGTTCCTCTAATTTTTCAGTCTTTTCCATATTAGCAGTTCAAATAGAAGCTCTGGGGGTGATTGAAAGCAACATTTAAACTTGGTTAAGGAATAGCAATATGCATTAAAATATTTTGATTAACACACATGCACACAATATCCTTCAAGCAAAAAAGATAGAGAGAAATTCTGTCAAAATATTTTGTTAGAAGGACCTCATCCCGATATTCCTCATGGTTCAGGCAGAAAGGACAGAACACAAAGAGAAAAATATATATATATTAGATCGAACAATTAATCAATTAGTACTTTACCATCCCTTTTCTGCCCCTTCCCCTTCACTATCCACCATGTGAGGACACAGCAAGAAGGTGACCATTTGCAAGTCAGAAAGGATCCTTTTCCAGAACTTGACCATGCTAGAACACTGATCTCGGACTTCCAACCTCCAGAAAAATTGTTTGAGCCACCTAGTCTACGGTATTTTGTTATGGAAGTGCAAGCTGATTTATGCAATTACTCTCAGGAATATTTTTAAAATAAGTTAATTTTAAATGATATATAAAAGCTTAAAATTATATACATTATTGGCACCATGTGGTGTTTCAGCACACATATTCATCGTGCAATGTTTAAATCAGATGGAACATATCTATCTCTTCAACTATGCATCCTTTCTTTGAGGCAAAAACATTCAAGATATTTTCTGCTACATTTTAAAATATACATATATATATGTATATGTGTGTATATATGTATATTACTGTCATCTATAGTCATCCTACTGTGCAATAGTGCACAAGAGCTTACTCTTGCCTAACTGTAACATAGTACTCACTAATTTTTGAAATCTATCAAGGAATTTAACAAAACTCAAAATACTTTCTTGCCTAACTCATTCTAATACTCACAATTTTAAAGATGTTTCAGATTCATTTTTGTTCATGCCACTTATTTAGTTTTAACTTGTTGATTTTTTGAAGACAGCAAACAAGATGTAGAAGAAAACAGAAACCTAGGAGAGTCACTGAATGCTTAGTGAGATAGTTTAACACCTCTGTCCCTTAGTTCCTCTTCTATAAAATGAAGGGTTGGAATTTTAAATGAAGTCAAATTTCTTCTCTGTCTATAGAATTCTCCAAATCCTAAATCTAAAAAGACCGTGCCATATTGGAAGAAATAGGAACAGATATCTAATCAATTGAGTTGAATGTGTAAAGAACTTCGAGACCAGGTGAAAGGGAGTAATAACTACCTTCTAACCAAGACTTCTTATAGAAGTCTCTATAAGAAAGCTGACTTTTTCCTGTTAGGATGAAAGTATCATAAAAATGATTATAAAAGCTCAAGTGTGAAAAGAAAAATTATAATTGAGGTCTCCAAAGTGTAGTCTGTTATTTCCCCTTCTGTCTAAAATTATTAATTCATCCAGCATATCTTAGGGACTGAGACACAAAGATAAAAATGAAACCTGTCCATACCCCTTGGAGCTGGGAAGCACTTCATTAGAGTTTTATAATGAGCTCAGTAAACATAAGTAACTGTGAGACTTCATATCTTGATAAGCAATATAAACTCTCCATTTAATGCAATAAAATGTACAGATGGAAAAGGCAGGGGGTCATAGATTTAATGTGAAAAGTTGCTCCAGAGACTCTTCCCTGGAAGCTCCTCAGATGGCTATGGGGACACAAGCTGTTGCCTTGTTGGAGCTTCCACAGTATTTGTTTCCTTCTGTAATTGCATCACATTTTATTGTGATAGCCACTTCAATGCTGCTGGATACCAAGGGCATCAGGCTGAGAACCAAGATGTTCATCTGTTTCCCAGGACCTGACACTGCCACTGACCTACAGCCAGTGCTTGGTATTCGGTTCTGTGGACTAAGAAGAAGAATCTTAATTGAACTGGATGAGGAGCTGAGGTTTGTAACTACCTGTAGAAGGTCTTTCAGAACAACTAGGTGTGGCAGAGCCAGATCTCAGGCTTGCAGTTCACTGTTCTTAACTTCAACACCTTGTGATTAAGGAACTGGCATCTCACCCAATCCACAATCATGTGTCCCCTGAGAAGTAATCAGAAAGTCTAGAAATAATAATAATAAAAAAGTAAAATTTAAAACAAGAGAAGGTATGAAAATAAAACAAAAGGAAATTGATGTGAATAGCCATTTCACTAAAGAAAAAGAAAATATGATTTTTTTAAAAAGTCAATAGCACAAGAAAAGATTTTCAACATCATTAGTCATAAGGGAAAAGCAAATTAAAGCCACAGTGAGATACTACTTGAAACCCACTAGAAAGGCTGTGATCAGAAAGACAACACATGAGGTGATAATAAAAAATGGGCATTAATCAACATAGATAAAATATGGAGAACTTGGAAGCCTCTTGCATTACAGGAAGGAATGTAAAATAGTAGTCACTTTGGGAAATAGTGTCGCATTTCCTGAAACAATAGAGCTACCATATGGCCCAGAAATTTCGGTTTTAGGATATGCCCAAGATAAACTGAAACTTAAGGTCGTACATACTTGCACTGTACATGAATGTTCAAAGTATATTATTCATAATAATCAAAAAGTTAAAACAACTTGACTATCCCATGAACTGATGAACAGATAAATAAAATCATGATCTATTCCTCACATGGAATATTATTTAGCAACAAAATGGTGTGAAATATTGATATATAGAACAACTTGAATGAACATTGGATTCATTGCTACACATTCATACACAAATAGAGAGTAATAATAATGAGCAATTTTTAAATGATGCTATGTATAACCTGACACAAAGTAAAATGGATTACTAGTATCTATTATGTACCATGACATAAACAAGTGTTTATTCCCTTCTGCCAGATCTCAGGATAAGTGAATTTTCTATATTTTCTCACTAATCTTTTGAGGAACCCATCACTCATTTTACAAATGAGGGAACCAAATGTCAGAGAGGTTCAGTAACTTTTCCAAGATCACACAACATAGGACATATTCAGAAACCTAGTTCAGATGTGCCTAATACCACTCAAACACAATACTTAATTAGTTAGCTTGAAAATACTATAAAATTTGGTCTCTTGAAAGTTTCTCCAGAAGTTATGAAGTTAACTAGACAAACTTATCTTCAAAAGCTTAAATAAATGCTAGATAAAACTAATAAGCCCAATACACCTTTTAGTCATCCAAGCTGCCTCCTGACTACTTTCTTCATGACTGCCCAAGCTGAGGAGAACCATTTATCCCCAAATCCCTGCCTATACCTAGAGAACACTGAATATAGACACAAAGGTGACTGGTTCATCATTATAATCCCCAAAGCATGGAAATGAACTTTGCATTCAGTAGAAGTTCAATGTGTGAGTATGGTGACTTAACAGACAAACCTACAGTTCTCCTCAAAATCTCATCATCCATTGGAGAGATAGGATGAGGACACAGGAGAGCGGACTTGTAGATTGACATGGTAGAGGGGAAGCTATTCCCCAACACATCCCATGGAGGGTTACAGACCAATAGCAATGTCCACCTTCCACAAAACCACACACTTAGACTCCATAGTCCCATTGGGTGGGGCCATGTGGCTAGTTTTGAAAAATGGGTTAAGGATCCAAGGGACAGATATTACTTCTTTATCAAGCTTAATTGTTCATCTTATGTACATCTCTCCTTTCTGTTGCACAGTGACCAGTGACTACTGAGATGGTAACTGCTCTATTAAGCACATGCCAACTGTGTATGTCATGGAGGCACAACTGATCCACGTGGATATTTCATAAGGCAGTAAAATTCTGAGGTTGGTTTTAGATCTACAGCAAAGCCTAGCCTTATTTGACTGATTAAAGTTTCTGAAGTAGAAGTTGTATGCAAAAATGGTGAGAAGTGTAGTTTAACTGAAAGGTTGCTTGAACACAAGGCACTGAAGGTGACCAGATACATAGTTTAAGGTTGGCTAATATAAATCCCTAAATCCAAACTGGTCTAGAGAGATATTGAAGAAGCAAAGTGCTACAGACAGGAAAAACCAGCTTGTTAATCCCAGAGAAATAGTGACAAAGTCAGTATCAGACATCAAGGCACAGATCATGCATCATCTTGTCAGGAGAATGCCAAACGCCAACCAGAGAAGGTCCAAAAACCCATGGCCGGGTGGGAAGTTGTATTAGTTTTCAATTGTTGCTGCATCAAATCCCCACAAACTTAGTGTATTAAAACAACATACAAATACAGTATCTTACAAAACTGTAAATTGGCAGTCCAACCTGCAGCTCAATATCTAAATTTAATGCATCAGCAGGTATGATGCCCTTCTGGAGTCTCCGGGCCGCAATCCATTTCCTTTCCGGCTTCTAGAGGCTGCCCACATTACTCAGATCATGCAGGGATTTTCCACCTTCAAAGTGCGTGAGGATGCATCTATCTGACCCTCCTTCATTTTTCAGATCCCGTCCTCTGACCACAAGTAGGAAAGCTGTTCCTCTCTTATGCTCTTGGTGACTAGACTGTCCATATGGATGATCTCCCCATTTTAAGATATGTAACTCAATCACATCTGTTAAGTCTCTTCTGCCACATAAAGTAGAATATTCACAAGATCCACGGATGAGGACATAGACATCCTTGAAAGACCATTACTCTCCCTACTGTCAGAGCCAAGTATTAAGAAAAAGGAAGATTGTCAAAGTATCAAGAAATAAGTTTGGTACTAGAAAGGAGAATGGCTGTATTCTAATGCATTGTAGAAAATAGAAGGTCAGCTCTTGGTACACTGGTTCTTATCCTGAAGCATATAAAGGGCAACTCCATGGTCTAAATGAGAAATAATTAGACCTGAACTTGGTCAGTGATGGGGTGTCAAGTACTGCAGACAGCAGTATCCATAATACTCTGAGAGTATGCCTTGGATTGATAAATGAAGGTGATGAATGCATCAATCATCAATTAAATAAACAGTCTTAACCATATCTGGATACAGAAAGCAGAAGAGAGAGAATAATTTTTTAAAAAAGAAAAATAAAAGCCTATAAAGCAACTAGAAGAGATATAAGGTTAGACACTGGAAAAAACATGGAAGAAGGTTGGATAGAATTTCTTCTAACTGTGCTCTGAAAGTGTCATTGTTTCTTTTAAAAAGATGGAGTGAATGTATTGGCACATAGATGTAAGTTAGAGAAATACAAGAAATTATATTAATCATATGTTTAGAAAAGTATTATTGCCCAGATGGTTTTCAAGAAATCAAAAACTATACTGTTTTTATTTTTTAAAAAAAGGATTTCAGAACCTTGCAATTTGAAGAGTAGAATCATTTCTAAATGAGGTTTTATTTGTAAAGAAACCTAAGCAGATAAGACCATGTTTCAATTATGAAATGATCTTTTTGAAATATATCTCTGCAGTGGAGGCATGCTGCCTCTGGGTCCACTGTCTCAGTAACATACAGTGAAAACTAAAAAGTATAATAAATCACAACCTCTCTGGGTAACACCCGATTAAATTTCTTTCTGGCTTTCACACAATGATGGCAATGGCTGTAATCCAGAACATAAACAAAAACTCATATGGAAGCAACAAACACATTTAAAATAAAACTTATATTATTTCCCAGTCCAAAGAACTTTCTGTCTAGAACTCTGTGACTTATTTATGTTTCTGAGTAACTCCACCCAGTGAATACAAAGCACATATGAGCACCAAAAAAGGCAGCATTTACATAGTCTAATGATTCCCATATATGGATGATAGATGCTCATGCCAAGAAGCTTGGCAATTCCCTTTTGGAAACTGATTTAATGAGATGGTGACAAGCGAAGTGTGTGCATAGTCAGTCAGATGCTAATCCAGATATTTATATTCTCATCTCTGGAAATGCAAGCCACTTGTTCTCCATTAACAATATGCTTTAAACCAATACGTAAATAATGGGCACACTGCCATAAATTGGATTTACTAAAAATAGTCCCATGGCATAAAAGAAACCAGAGCTATAACCACTGCTAATGCAATGTGAGAGTTTTAGGGATTGACACGTCTTAAACCCCCTGCTTCTTGAAGTTTCCTCAAGGGACTTGGCAATGATAAACAAGGACCAGAATGAACCAATTTGGGCTGCCACTTGAATTATGGGTTCCTCCAGATTGCCACATTGATTATCCTACTATATAGATTGCTTCTGGCTAAACTTAAAACTTAACGCTGGCTTTCCCTCTCACCCAAGACATATTTGTGTACTGTGTATCCATCCAGACGGGAGATGAAACAGACTTGATATCTCTCCTGGGTCTTCCTACTTCTTTACCAACATGTAAAGGGTTTTTCATAATCAATGATTTTATAAAGAGTGGTCTTAAAGAACTGATTCCATACTATGGAAATATACAACCATGAGGGTGTTCATCTGAAGCTTACCACCAGTTCATCTATCCTTTACTGAGGATGTCTAGAGTCATAGTCTCCTCCCTCTTGGTTTTCTTCTGTTTCCATTTCCAACCCCTATGACATCTTTAATTCAGACACAATGAGGTCTTATCTCTTCATCTTTGATGTCTTCTCTGACTCTTAGCACCACACTATGATTTCTATCCTGAGAGTCCCCATCAGACTTGGTGTCCCTACTATATTATTCATCCAAACACATTCTTCCATAAATATTTATTGAACCTGATTCCAGACACCATGGTGGGCAGTGAAGATGCATTAGAGAAAAACAGATGTTTGATTCTCAGCTCTCACTAAGAGCTCCAATTTCAACCTGATTCCTCTAACTATGCCCCTTGAGTCTTGAATATTTCAGTGCCCCAGTGCCCCTTGGTCCACTACCTGGCATTGACCAT